>JAECUM010049423.1:2168-31899 GCA_016617855.1 Megalonaias nervosa
CCCCCCCCTCTCTCTCTCTCTCTCTCTCTCTCTCTCTCTCTCTCTCTCTCTCTCTCTCTCTCATGAACCATATCAATCTTTTATTCCATGAATAGTATAATGCAATATTTTGTTGCAATCGACACATAATGCACACCTTCAATTGGGAAAGGGCTTTCTCAAACTAGTCAGAACTTGTAGCCCAATAATCCTTGTAACATTAACGGAAATTTAAGAGTTCCCTGAAGTAGGTCTATGGGTCATGTGAGGCTACATCTACTGCATACAGTCCAGCAGACAGTCTCGACACGATCAACAAGTAGAATGCGTCCACATATGTTCAAGCAAGGAATGATTGTCTCTAACTTCTCACTCATATAATAGGCTTAGTACACAAACAGCATGCACGTTTTGTAGCGCGAACAAAATATTATACATGTAATGTATTTGTGGGTGTGTGTGATTGATTTCATGGATTGTACCTTCTTACAAGGTGTCCACTTTATTGGGTTATCGTTATCTGGAAGGTGATCGCCCTCGGTGTTATTGCCCGGATCGAGTAAATATTAATATAAAGTGTGAAACTTATAGGTGGAATAAATAGAGATCTGAGCAGATATATAAAACAGAATGACACGAGCCCCCGTACATGAAAGACAACAATTTAATCAATTACATAAACATCTGTGATAATGCATTACATTAGGAAGATACACTTCTTTTTGAAATAAATCATTCACCGAATTTCAAACACAAACATACTTATATAAATAGCAGATCTGTTTTAAATGATAGAATTGGTTCTTCATAGAATCGAGTGAACAATCGAAGTCATTGCCTTGTACAACTTCATAACCTGCTTATTTCCGGTTCATTCCAACTTCACTGTGGCTGTTCTTCTTGGTCCTTTCCACTTTTTTCTTCTCCAAACTCTCTATTGTCTCGCCTCTTTCGGCCTTCGAACTTTGTGTGGGTAGGTGGATACGTAAGTACGTAAATACGTAGATACTTGGATAAGTAGGTACGTGGATACGTCAGTAGAGCTATTTCCCCTTTCTAAATAAACAGAGAAGCAACCTAAATCTTCTGTCAGATATCCTACTGGGAACAGATCATTACTCCACTCTCGTTATGTCAGATATCGTCCTATCGGAATTCAAACAGATACCAAAGGCTATCTGGTCAAGCCAAACATGGCAGACCATAAACAAACCTAGTTTCATAAGATTAATGTACTTCCTAACGACTATTTCAACACTGACTCACATTAACATCACACTAGACATAACAGTTCCGTTCTCGTCTTAATTACACAAATGAATCAATGAAATTCATTACATGGCTTAACTACGTGATTTTCAGTCAATACGCACTCAAGCCTTTATCGTACGTGAAATCATCTAAGGTCGGTGAATTCACACGGATTCTCGTAACTCATATCAACTAAGGTAAGGCATGAAATTCTTAGAATACCTATTCCTAAAACGATCAAGACGACAAATTCAACAATTCGTCAAACTTATATAAAGAAGATCATTGTACAGATTCAGATAGATGAACTCAACACAGTTGTACTCATATAAAGAAAACTGATCTACGAATTTAAACAAATAAATTCATGCAAATATAAGCAAATAAATCCAAGCAAATCGTTATATTGGTATCAACGGATTACATGAGACTGACGCAAATACCTTGTGCTTTCAAGCTTTGGTCGCTTCTACCGCCAAAACTGTCCGTCGACTTTCCAGACATTCGGTCCCTTGGATAATTGTTTTTACGAGAGAATCTCTTCTAAATTCAAACTCGGAGTCTCCTATATTTTGTTTTTCTCTTGCAGAAAAACGCAGACTGACTAAATTTTTGCAATGGGGCATATCAAAACCAAGAAATTTTGTGTGGGAACCACGCCCCTTATTTAGCGTGACCAATCCGGATTAAATATATCTACCGCCTTTTATAACTAGGCGCCAGAATTGCTGTCCGCCTGACCTCTAGATTTCCAAATACTGATTCTGGACAATTTCAACTCTGACATTTTCGATACAAAGATCGAAGTTAACCTTCCCCTTCCAGTCTGTCTGAGTGTTAAATAAACGAAGGCTTAATTAAGAATCACTTCCTATCGCGACAGACATTAAAAATCCTTGCAGTATAGCGATTTAAACACGCATCTGTCCCCATAAATCTAATTAATCGTTCACCTGCCCAAATTAATGTGCTCTTTATAGATCGACAGATATTTGTACCCTTACAGTATTATACCTTGTATATATGCCAGATATGAAGGACAGTTATCGGTGGGAAATATCACACATGCATCATGTACCTACCTCACGCTTCTCAATTCGCACACGAATACATATCAACGAGTAGTGCAAAAGTATCAAAATATCACGTTAAACTACATAGTGTTAATACTTTTTCTCAGAGCAAACAAGTCAGTTCTACTTACTCGCGCATGCGCCTTAGATCACTTACTTTACAAGATAAAAAAGGCAGGCGACACCCTAGAACGTGATCTTCTGTCTTTGAAATTGTTTTATTACTTTGCTCATTACTATCCGTTTTCAAGACATAGCGAAATGCTAATAATTATGTGCGGAAAAAAAATGTGTATACTTTTGTATATTTTCACTCCGCCAAATCGCCTCTTTATATTAGAAACAGGCACCACCGCTAGAGGACGCTGGCCATCCAGATTAAAATTTTCTCAGAGTGGCAACAACATTACGCATGGTACTTTATCCGTTAACATATGTAAAATGCCGACACGATTACGTCATAATGTATTCATGGTTGAAAGGTCAACTGTCCATTTTTGGCGTATATGATATCGGGGATTATCCGCAATAAGTTCGGCGGAAAAAAACTGAATTTGTTAAAAAGCTGAAAAACCCATAGAACTAATTAATATATATACTGCTTTTTTAAATACTCTGGAGTTTTTGTACGAGAATAGTGGTAACAAGTGTGCAAATATTTACGTTAAGCCCCCGAATTATGTCTTTTTTAAAGGTCAACCATGACAGCAAGAACCTTCCTTGTAGCGTTCCTTCGGTTGGTGGTTCTTCCAAAGGTCTTCCTCCACCAAATATACTGGCTGTCATGTATAGCCTATCATGTGCTGCAAAATGGCGTTAAACCCCATAAAATAAACAAAAGTGAGCGACGCGAGGTAAATTGCTAAATATAGCCAAAATCTCTGGAAATAACGGGCGTGTGCGAGATTTAAAAAATATATAGAAACTTGGAAGACAGCATGGGCAGCTGACTTAACAAACATGCGATTTTTCCAAAACTTTCTCCCTGGATTGGAATGATAGCTGTTTGAAAGTGAAGACTAATGATCAGGTAACAAATGTATTTAATATGTTGCTTCATAAACGGGTGTAAGCCCTTGGAAACACCGAGCATAAAAGCGTTGACACAAGTCATATTTCTCTGCACATGATTCATGTACATCACGTGATGTCCTGAAAATGAACAGTAATAGCCAAATAATAAGCAATTTCCAGGACTGAGGAAACTCATTATAATGACGATCGGCTGAAAGGTTCACAATATCCTAGACTGAAGAGACTCGTTTTAATGACAACCAACTGAAAATTCACACTTTCTAAGACTGAGGAAACTCATTTTAATTACAACTGGCTGTAAGGTTCACAATTTCTTAGCCTGAGGAAACTCAAAATAATAGCAAACGGCTGAAAGGTTCACAGTTTTTAGAGTGAAGAAACTCATTTTAATGACAGCCGGCTGAAAGGTTCACCATTTCTTGCATTGAGGAAACTCTTTATAATGACAACCGGCTGAAAGGTTCACATTTCTTACTTTGAGGAAACTCATTTTAATGACAACCGGCTGACAGGTTCACAATTTCTTACATTGAGGAAACTCATTTTAATTACAACCGACTGAAAGGTTCACAATTTCTTATCGGGATGCACTATTTTGACATGTATAAGAAAGGAATTCATAACGAATTTAAAATTGATCATTTGAGTTCTTTTATTTTCAAGAGTTCTTTCGTAGGCAGATTACCTGAACAGTTTCTATTACATTTTATTTACGCCTGGTAAAGGGTGTATTTATTTTATATAGCAAAATTAGTAACCAGTTAACAAAATGAGGCATTATATCGCAGGAGTTATGCCCACAAGTCTTTAAAACCTAAACATATACAAAATCAGGTGATTACTTTGCACATATACATCGCTTTCCAGTCTATAGCACAAAAATAACGTACATGTTTCGGTCCAAATGAGCGGAAAGAATGAATTAGATATGTGATGGTATACATCTAGGCCGTTAGGATGAGACGTCATATCAAAAATGAGTTAGTTTCCCTGATTCAGAATAAAACACGACTGTGGTATGTATTTATTCAATGCCCTCTCTTCTACGCTTTCCAAATAGTTTTCACTTTTATTATGTGAACAGAATTGAAAACGGACTGAAATTTATGGTAATTAGATTTGGTGCCACAAAGAATTTCAACTGGCGGAGGTCAGTGACAAAACAAAAATA
The DNA here is from genome assembly GCA_016617855.1 of Megalonaias nervosa. Classification (NCBI taxonomy): domain Eukaryota; kingdom Metazoa; phylum Mollusca; class Bivalvia; order Unionida; family Unionidae; genus Megalonaias; species Megalonaias nervosa. The sequence continues at coordinate 6,678 of JAECUM010049423.1, forward strand.
GTTCCCAAACTTTAGCATGGGATATCAAATTACGAAATGAATATCCGTATCGAATGTTAGCTGAATGATGTACAAGTAAATGGGTATGTAATAACAAAATCGAGAAGACTGCAAAGATATTGATACCCTGTTGTCCATATAGGAAACACTTGAAGATGGAAATATAGTTAGTCGGAAATAAGTCAGTACATACGTGTCATAAAGCGACCGAACAAGCCAAGCATACACATGAAATTAATCACACCTATGACACAAAAATGAACATCATTAAACAAAGAAAACCCATGAGCCAAAAAGTACATAATCAATATTGATGATGACTATGTTGATTAGCGAGTAATGGACGTGAAAGTAGTTGCAAAATCCGGGCGATACGAAGGCCATGTAGTAAATTTCGCGTTCTAATCTCTCTCTCTCTCTCTCTCTCTCTCTCTCTCTCTCTCTCTCTCTCTCTCTCTCTCTCTCTCTCTCTCTCTGAAGTCCGTCGTTAGTTTGATTCCGATATGTGTATGTGAGGTGACATATGCCAAATGTGTTTTTGTTAAGTTCCTACCTACATACCTAACTACCTACCTATCAACCTAACTACCTACCTACTTAACTACCTATCTACCTACCTACCTAACTACTTATCTACCTACCTAACTAACTAAACAACTACGCCTGTGCATGCATGCGTGCATCTTGTACAAAAAAAATCGGTTATATATTTTATATCTCAAATAAAAGAATTTATGTTAGTCATGAGGATGACCAGTGGCATGCCGATATAGTTGAATGTAGACATGTGAAAAAGGCAACGATGCATTCAAAATGCGTCTCGACAGTGATGAATTTTGTCGCAAAGTACGCTTGAGAAGAGAAACTGAAAAAGAAGATAACAAATACGATGCTTTTAAGATATCTTTTAGTAAAGAAATACTTCGGAGATACAATTTAATGAAGGAAGTTTTAAAACAGGAAAGTTAAGGATTTGTTGGAAAATGAAAAGAGTGAAATGACTACTTCTCAACTTACGTTGACAAAACTGATGCAGTAGTGAATGGTTTAGTAGAACCATAAAGACTTGACTCTGAAAGTACTTTGCTCAAAGTCAAAATGAACAATGTGGAAACGTTTCACCGAAGTTACATGACGTTTACAATAACATTTATCACATGGACACTTTCTGGATGAAGCGAGGAAGAAAGAAAACATACACAGTATGGATAAACGGACAAACCTATCTGGTTACTTGACAAATGATAAATTGGGAACACCTAACTTCAAATTAGGCGAAACAGCAAGGATCTCAAATTATAGATAAATGCAGAGGTCATGATTCACGAAAAGGAGCATTCCTTGTATGGCAACTCAAATGCCACATACAGTGTTGAAAAGGTTTTAAAAACAAAACGGATGAACCGCAAAAAAAGTATGTGTTCATGCATGAAAGGGTATAACGAGTAATTAAACAGCTAGTAGCCGGCTGAAATATTATACCAATTAATAAATTATATAATATACGCCTCTTTTCCGTAGACGATATGGAGAAAGCACATATTTCCATCGGAAGCGAAGGAGGAAGAATAATACATTGATAGCAGTAAGAAGGAGCATGAAATCTTTATTATTTATTTTAAAAAGAAAGTTTCTATAAAGCGGTATATGACACACTTTCTATTGATGATGTATAATTTTATTCAAAGTTTAATTCTTTAATCTTAAAGGTCTTTAATGTTACAGCGCCGAAGGGAAAGTGGAGTTGAAAACTTAAAAATTATTGTGCCGTGACCTTAACCTTGAAATAGGATCCCCGAAGATGTCCACACCACGCCTTCCAATGATAATGCTTAAGCTTGCTATGTTTCATCCGTTAATCACAGATGGCTTTAGAGTTATAGAGCGAAAGGTAAAATGAAATAGAAAACTTAAAACAATAACTTTGATCTTGAAGACAGTATCTCCAATATGATACGTGATACACCTTTTAATGGTAATGTATTTATAAGTATACCAAAATTCATTCCATAATCGCAATTAGTTTGAAATGTATAAACAGTAAACACTGAATAGAAAATTCTACCTTATACGGTAGTTATGTCCGAACTGTAAGGAGTTTTCGCTGATTCAAGTTGACTAAACACCAGTCTACAGCATTCCCCGAAATAAATAAGAATTTGTCAAGAAAATATGCCGACTTGTGGTAACGATTTGTCAGCAAAATGGACGGGTTTTAATATATCAAGTCTGAAGGAGGAAGTCGATTTTTCCTGTGGATTTCTTCCGTACTCAGAATATTCCCAATGAGTGATTCGAAGCAATATCAATTCTGCAGCTTTGTAGTAGTTCTTGTTTTAGTGGCAAAATTTCTTAAGGATCATTTCATTTTCCGATCGCCAAGTAGCTTCAAAAAATATTTCTGCTCCTATTTGTAGAGAAATAAGACCCCTTCCCCTTCCCTTACCAGAAAATAAGATCAAATGCAACATAGGTGAAGTTTCCATGAAGAAATGGATCTCAATTCCTGTCAAGGGAACAGGTCACAAAGATATAAATATGTGTTGATTTGTTTGCATATTGCCAAAAAGTATACAATCGTTGTCATGCGGTGATGCATCTATGTAACAGTCCCGAAAAAAAATTATTCTTACACTCGAACCAGCATTTTTTCCATGTCCATGGACACAGTTTATTACATTCAGCTAACCACTATTCGTACATATCTTTTTTTCACTCAAGAAGCAATTATTCACATAGTAATTTATATTAACAGATACTATAAAGATCCTGTTCATCAGAAATAAGCCGAAAAGGTCTTCAAAGTCCATCGTATGAAGTTGAATTACAGCTTTTCATTAGCATAGCTTGTGAGATATCTGGCTCACCCTCCTCTGCACTCACTTAAAATTTCAGTGTATACACAGAAGCTAATCTGAGTGCAAATTGCTGAGTTGCTGCTACATCCTTTCATCGTTACTAATATAAAGCTACCACCTAGTTTTCCAGAAACTCAAATAGTCCCACCAAGTGTTCCAGAAACTCGCATAGTCTATGCTATACAAAATTTCCAGTACCTAAATGACTGAAGTAAAGAACAAATATTAACTTATTTACTGAACATCTGCGCAGCATAAATGCATTGTGTTGAACAGATAACAAGTTTTATCTCTTTAAATTGAATTCATTTTGATCTGTGTATTGCTTCACCCTTTTCTGTCTCATCCTTTTTAGTTGACGTTCCTATTAAAATCGACACGTATACATTTTAGATGAAAAAAGTATAATAGTCGACAAAATAGTTAAAAGTGTAGAAAAACAGACCAATTTTTGGTACTTAAATTAATTACGTCAGTGTCATTAGGAGATATCTTTCACAAAGCGATTTACATTACCTACACAGTGCTGTACAAATTACTTGTTCTTCAGGTCGTAATAAAGTGACACAAGACTGTGTGATAATTAAATGTATACATAAATAGGTTTCAGCAGGACATGCAATACATACCTTACTTTTTACAAGGCGTCAAACGTTGCACACATTGAGAGAAAACTACAGAAACAAACGGCCACTGAAACGCGCATGAGCACGAATGCTTAGAGAACAATTCCACCCGCTAGTTAAACTGTATGCAAGTAAACAGTCTATTCTCAGATTGATCAATTTGATTGTTTAATTTAATCCCCTCCATAGACATTTTAGACGGTTGACCTATCGGGTAAATGAATAGTTGCAAAACATGATTCTTTTACTGACTATACGCCTGATTATAACATTGTTCAGAAAGTGATAAGTACGATGATCTTTGTCTATGACATTTGATTTCACAGACACTTTAGCAATTTATTTAAAATTAAATATGCTGTGAAAATAATATGTTTAAAACGCCATTAGTTACGTATAGATACACATATCGTGCAACAACAACTCAGGTATGTGACAGTTGATATGATTAGTTTGATTGCATGAAGGCTATACATCCTATTTTCTTGATTTGTAGCTGTACAGTGTACGGTTGGATCATTCAGTCAACAGTTTAGTTTGCAAATGACATAGATGGTACTAAAACCCAATATGAAATTTAATATATGAAGTACTTTGAATAAAGTAATTTCCTTGTTTGATTTCCTTTTTTCTTGTTTTAATTTATTTTTCCGTTCCTCCTACACTGTTTTTCAAGCTCTCTATTGCTTTTAAAAATTCCTTTGCCACTATCCTTTGCGAAATAGAGACTATGTTCAAACATCCTTAAAACTCGTGTTGCGTGTCAAACAAAACGTCAAATTATCGCTTGTCAAACAAAACATCTAATTATTAGTCTCTTAAGTTTTAATTATCTTTAGAGTAAATTCTAAGCTTCATCCGTTGTGATTTGTTGGTTTAGCAAGACTTTCAGCTACAGCGTTTTTCAGTTCATCTTGTTTATCTGTCCTCTGCTGCTGACTTTGAGCACTGACATGATCTATTTCACTGGGAAGTTTGCTTGAAGCATCTGAAGGATTACACAAATTTCTTAATGAAAGACAACAATTAGGACACAATTTTGGTGTCGCTATATATCTGAATAGTGAAAAGTAACTGTTAATTACTTTGGTAGTCATTAACTATTTTTAACTAAGTATTACTAGTAGCCACTAACCTATTAACGCTGAACGCCAAGCGACCTCCCGCATCTGAGGCGGACGCTGTAACCACATATGCCAACGGAGCGGCCGCTTGCCGCTCAGCATTAAGAGGTTAGTGTTAGGACAGGTCGGTCCGGTGTCAGGATAATGTGGCTGGGTGGGGGACATCATGCTACATGTCTGTTGCATAATGCGCCAGTGCTAGACATCACTATAAACTGCCACATTGCAGACATCATAGCGATACGGCTAAAATTGTTAAAGCTGCGTTAAAAATCCAACACACACACACACACACACACACACACACTAATAGTCACATGCAGCTACTTTTCCTTAGTTACTTCATATCATCTATAAGATATACAGTTTCAGTTTCGCTACACACAGGTAGAAAATCCAAAACCGAATAATTTAAACTAATATAAATACATGGGTCAAAATGGTTTTTGAACAAATTTAAATTTGACTGCATTGTAGAAATTGTAACGAACTACAGTTTGCACATGAATTCACGAAAAGTAACGATGGATGGAAGATCTGTACAAAATGTGCAAATAAAGAGAAGGCTGAATCAAATAAGGATCAGGGCAATATAAAACAGTTCAACGCAAAAAGACAAGCAATGTAAAAATTCATTCAATGAAAAGTCACTTCAAATGTATAAATCCACAATATGCTAATATTTAAATCATTTCCTAACACAGTTTGTGAATCCTAATCAAAATTCTTCCAGAAACAAATGGAAGACAATTTCATCACATACATCAGTACATTCCTAACAAGCAAATGAAATATATTTTCCCTACACAAATCAATGACTAAGGCAAGCAAATCGAAGAGATTCCCACAATACTAAAACAGCAACGTTGAAGGCAACAAGCCATAATCAGGTTCGGAAGGAAAGGCTCGTTTAAGAACACAATTAGAGAATATACATTTTTTATGTGGCCGAGATATATATACGCGTTCTTTGATCTGTTTGAAACACATGCGAAGAAAAAAGTCAAAAATTAAAACGTTTGTTTCATACAATTGCACAGACATACTAAAGCTATTGCCTTTTGTACTCAATGCATTCAACGAAAAGAAACATATTTTTACTATTCAACAAATTTCAAAGCAATCGTTAGCAGACTTAACACAAAGTTTTTATACTCGACACACTATTCGATTATATTATGCACAATTTAACCATAAAACCCCACTTATAGCACATACTGATATTCCATTCTTGTTTGAAATATAAAAGTACGTGTTAACATGACATAAATGGACATTGAATGCTTATAATGCTGATGGGTCAATTTTAAACAAGTCCGTAACAAATCTTGAAAGATCAACAAAATACAAGTGACATGTGGATATTGGTTTGTTAGACGTACTGTAAAATAATGGATATATACATTAACAGACGAATACAGTAGAAAATAATTACATTAGCCAATGAGGCTGATTAGACATGATAAGAAAAACATGCTTAGGAGGAGTTATAAAAAAAGAAAGGAAAGCAAGAATGCATTTGAAGGTACATCTCGAAATAGTTGTCAACTCAGATAACTAGACATCACGGAAAACATTTCATGTGTATAAAGTGTTCGAGTGTTTTCAATGCACCAGAAAAATATATAACAGCGCAAAAGATTTTTTTTTGCAATATAGACGATAACATGCTTGCAAAATTTTCTATCGTAACATTAGAGTACTTTAAACATCAATTATATGTTCCATTAGTAATTTACTGTGACGTGGAGAGTATGTTGCTTAAGCTTGCAGAATATGAAAAATGCATGAAAGACAAGAAAACGGTCTATCATGGTTCTTTTTGTACCACAAATCAGTTAACTCATTAACCCCTGCAGAATTTGTCATTTTCGCCTGAAATACGAGTAGGAAACTCTTTTGGGGGGATACTTTTGAATACATCTAAATAAATCGGCTTCCAAGAGATTTTAGTTTAGCCTATGGCTAGGTGTGTTATAAACGTCGTTTTTCATTGGCTATTTCGCTTGCGCATGAGCAGAAGGGTAAAAGTTTGTTTGGGTGTTGGGGTTTTTGTTTGGCTTAATGGTCCCATCAGTTTTGTGTCCTGGCCACCTTTTACTCCAACTCGCCATCTTAGCCTACTTTTTGCAAAGTTTCGCCTGTCTGTGTGCAGTTCAGACCGGTCTGCCTTAGATCTGAGGCCAAAAAGTCTAAAATCCGGACACAAAATCGGATTCCGGCCATGAGCGAATTTTGGTGTAAAAGAATTGGGTCTCAAAAACTATGTTTTTCCCTCTGTAAATAGTAATGAGGCCAGAAAGTCCAGATTATTTGGTATCATTGTAAAGCTACAACTGTCTACTTTTCTGTAATACCACCCACTTTGGTGTATTTTAAATGACCTTGACGCTACATAGCTCGGAAGTAGGGTACTAACTCCTGACGCGTAAACGAGGCGCCAGGGGTTAATGAATTAATAGGATATTTAAACTAATAGGTTTGCAGAGGTAAAGTTTCCAATTAAGCAGTTCACGATGCGTAAGGTAAAACTGCAAAACTAGTAAGTGAAGAATTAACACCGAAATAAAAAATTGCAAAAGTAATGGTGCGTACATAGGAGGATGAGAAACATTCTATCTCAACCAACATTTACTTTAACAAACGTTCGACGCCGTCAGCACCGTTAACACCATCAGAAAAGTAACTGCTGTGTCTTTACTTTCATCAGCCCAATAAAAATAGCCAATTACTAGAAGAAAGCGTCACGGAGTGAAGTGTTAGCGAGCTTCCATGATGCCATGGTTTACTTTTGGTGGATTCAGGTCAGAGCCGAATGAGTGTCCCTGGAGTTCAATAGTCCCTATTAAAATCTAGTTGTGTATATTGGTTGTGTGACTCCAGGTACAGTATTTATGATAAATTACACAATGGGATAAACGAGAAGGGACTGTTCCGTCGTCGGCAGGTACCGTTTATGTTGCCATGGTGGCAAATGTGATGCAATTTTACAGGCGAAATGTGGCTTAAAATCATGATTTGACTGGCCTAAAGTGGCGTAGTAAAAATAGTTCCCTGTGTTATGAGGAGTTGTATAGTTTACGGCGTGAAATGCTGACGGTACGGAAAGTTAATGAAGAGAAACCATGCAGATGTGCGGTTGACAGACAATTAGAAGGTTGTGATATCTGTGGTCTTTTATTAATTACAGTAAAATTATTTATAGAATGGACACGTTGGGCTTTCTAATTTACAACAGAAGTTGTATGGAAGTCTTTGGATTTAGGGGAAACTTATGACTTCTAGCGGAATCGCGCTAGGGTTTGACATCGCTCGGTCAAGTAAAACCCCTGGATTGTTATAGTACTTATGTATGCTGAATTGCAGACAAATTTAGGCAGGTATACTCACTGAAGTAAATGTAAACAAAATACAAGAGGATACAGTTTGGTCTTTTAATCACGCAATGTTAGGTGTAGGGTGGGCTTGACTTCCCACAATCTGTCCTACTTTCCCACTGAAATCTTGAATTTGTGGATTTTTCTCCACATTAAGTGGTGTGAATTCCATTATTACAGTCTCTCTTGATTTAAAGACAGAATGAACTATAAGAATTAACAGAATCTTGTCATTCACCGGAAACAAGAATGTGGCCTGTAAGTCCAAAATCCAGGAGAGAGTTAAAGACAACATTCCCTCAAGCTGTAATCCCAATCTGTCTCGTCGTTAATTTGAAGGTTTTACGAATAAAGTATGTTTGTCAGGAAAGATCAGATATTTCGCATAAATAAATATTGGTGTGCATTACAGACTTGTTTGGTTTGGTTGGTCTAAGTCATTATTGCTATATTTTGCCTTCAGGTTTTGGCTACCTTCGTTGGCGAATGAGAATTAAGTGTTTTACCCAAGTACGCAACGCGGCAACAGACTGAGGCTGGTCTACGAGCCGAAACCTGTCCTCCTGCTTGGAAGTCCATTACGCTAACCACTGCGCTACCGCGTCATCTCTATACTCAAGTTAACTAGTTAAAAATGGTGAAGTGTACACAGATGAAGCTTTTAATGGGCCAAGAGCTAGCACAAATATATTTCGTAGGAAAGTGATGAATTATTATTTTTAAACAAATTTATCCCTAAGATATATTTTCGATGACAGCCAGCTTAACGCTTATCAGAACTGTTTCACATCATTGTGTATTCGCATGTATCATGCCTGTCTACACGCATTTATCATGCCTGTCTACACAAATTTATCATGCCTGTCTACACGCATTTGTCATGCCTGTCTACATGCATTTATCATGCCTGTCTACATGCATTTATCAAGCCTGTCTACACGCATTTTAATATGACTATCCTACCTAGTGTTGTGTCGAGACATAAAAGATGAATGGCTGGTTACGCAGGTGGATGGATCGATGAATCGTTTGGTGGCATAAAATCAAACGATATGAAAATATCCTTCTTATGAAATCTTCGGTATTTGAGATCAAGGCATTTCAAATTTGGTGACAAAAACGCTTTTTGTATGAACTTATTCATCAGTGTTATTTCTTCGGTAGAGTTGTGGAAAAAAGGAGCAAAAACATAGTCCAGATGACACGAATGCGTCTACAAGCATGGAAAAGCTACAGAAACATTGGTTCTAGAAGTAAGGGCACACGTTTAATTATATGTTTAAAAGTTGGGTAAAGCTCAAGGAAACCTTAGTTCTAGATGTTAGAGCAAACCTCTACATACATGTCTACAAGCATTGTAAAGCTACAGAAACCTAGCTTCTAGAAGTAAGAGCAAACTTATACATTAAAGGGAGATCATATATTAGTATTACGTATCGAACTTGATATAGGTTGTATTTTGTATTTAACGCAATATCAATTACTATGTCATCCATGACGTCCTTTAAAGTTCACAAAGAGTTAATAAAATTCATGATTCACTGGGAAAATACTGTGTCAAAGGGGTTTTTACATTATTTAGTGTAAGGGACGTAAGGATGAACGAAAGACTTGCGCATCATATATTTACCCACTATAGAGTATAGGGAAGCGTAAAAATCACAGGGCAGCTTGATAAGGATACAACGTTTATAAACAAGTCCCTGGATGAGACTGACGCACTACAAACCTAAAAGAATTTCCAGGAATTTTAAGTAAGACTACTTCTTTTTTACGTCTGAGTGTTGAAAAAATCTTTGATAATTCTGAGCAATAACAAGATTTTTAAATCAGCCGCTGTGGCAGCCACATTGGAAGTAAGATTGGCACCATTTTTGTGGGCAAACAAGAAATCATGTTTTTGGTGAAAGCCCCATGTAAATATGTCCATCCATTCAGGTGGAGTAATGATAACAAGATCTTCAATCGGCATCATTTTTATTTAGGCACAACCAGACACCCTAAGAAGTCTTCTGGTGAAAGTCTCGTGTCGATAGGCTTTCCAGTTAGGACGAGTAACGATAACATGATTGTTAAGATGGCTGACATGGTGGCCACATTTGATATCAGATCAGCATCATTTTCATATAGGAAAAACTAAGCATCATAGAATGTCCTCTCGTGAAAATCTCATGTCCATGTAACTTTGTTCTAGGGCACCATTTCAGCCAGGAACAACCAGACATCGTAAGAAGCCTACTGGTGAAAATACTATGGCCAGATAATTAATCGGATGGAGGCGGGGGTTGGGATAGCAACAGCACGATTTTCAAGATGGCACCCACTTTTCCTTTGGGAAATGTAGCCATAACAAGATTTTCACAATTGTTGCGGTGTCGGTCATATTATAAGTCAGATAGATACCATTTTCATTTGAGGACAACTGGACACCATTTGAAGTTTTGTAGTGAAAACTCCATGTTGATATGGCTATCCGTTCAGGAAGAGTAGCAATAAAAAGATTTTCATGATGGATGTGACGGCCATATTGGATGTCTGATTGGCACCATTTTTATTTGGGACCATCTAGAATATAGCATGAATGTATGTAAGGTTTCATTGCAATCCTACAGGTAGTTTAGGAGGAGTAGCGATAACAAATCTGTGTTAACGCACAGACGGACGACGGACAATAGGTCATCCATTAGCTTTTCTGGTGTATGACCAACTGAGCGAAAAAAGACAGTGACTTGGTGAATTGTTGGGCTGTCTTTTATACCATTTCAAGCATTTTATGTGCCTATCTTTGTGTATGTGTGTCTGTATATTTGTGTGTCTGTGTCTCGTCAATGAGTCAAAGAACAAAAAAATCCCAAAACATACTAGCTTATATAACAAGTTTTACCAGTTAGAGGATATAATTCGTATGCATAGTGCAGCCCCAGGAAGGAAGATATCTGTAGATATATATGTGTGTGTGTGTGTGTGTCTATATATATATATATATATATATATATATATATATATATATATATATATATATATATATAGTTGTGTGCTACTGCTAAGTACAGAACTGAATTAAATCTCATTCTGGCTAAAACAGTATCATTTAGAAATAATAATAATAATAATAATAATAATAATAATAATAATAACAACAACAACATTAATAATATTAATAATAAGTTTAAAACTGAAAGCAAAAACATTTTACTTCTATTTTTGTTACTTCACTGCTGTCAATAGCATTTTCCATTATATATCCTATATATGATGGCATTAATTTCTGACCTACATAAGTAGTGTAGTGGGGCACCCTAGCGACAATGGGACTTCTATGTTAAACTAGGGGGGTTGTACCCTGGCGACAATGGGAATTTAACATGGGAATTCTAACATGGGTGGGACTGTATAGCGTCAAGATTTATAGCGTCAAAAGCACACCCTGGGACGATATATAGCGTCAATGGGAATTTAACATGGGAATTTTAACATCGGTGGGACTGTATAGCGTCAAGATTTATAACGTCAGATGGTACACCTTGGGCCTGTATAGCGTGAATGGGAATTTAACATAGGGAATTTTAACATGGGGGGGGGGGGACTATAGACGGACAAGATTTATAGCGTCAAAAGCACACCCTGGGACGATATAGGGACAATGGGAATTTTGTATAGCGTCAAAAGCACACCCTGGGCCTGTATAGCATCAATGGGAATTTAACATGGGAATTTTAACATGGGTGGGACTATAGACGGACAAGATTTATAGCGTCACGTAGACCGTAATGTTAAAATTAGGGGGTTGTACCCTGGCGTCAGTGGGAATTAGCATTACGGGACCCTACTTTGTACCCTGGCGTCAAGAATTTTAGGATCAAAATTAGAGGGGCTGTACTTTGGCGACAAGATTTATAGCCTCACGTAGACCTCTATGTTAAATTTAGGGGACTGTACCGTAGCCTCAAGATTTATAGCCTCACGTAGATTTCTATGTTAAATTTGGTCGTTTTCACTACAGCCTCAAGATTTATAGCCTCACGTAGACTTCTATGTTAAATTTGGTCGTTCGCACTATAGCCTCAAGATTTACAGCCTCACGGGACCCTACTTTGTACCCTACGGACAAGGGTAATTGAACATGGGGAAATATTGGGCCTGTCTAGCGACAAAAAAATATTGGGCCTGTCTAGCGACAAAAAATATTGGGCCTGTATAGCAACAAGAGGAATGGAACAGGTAGGGTCTATTTTTAGCTACAATTTTTGGTCAATTTCTGTTTCAAAACCCTTGTATGTATTTATAGCTACAACCTGTGGAAAACCCAAGTCTATATCTATAGCCTCAAAATTTCTAGCTTCAGTGACGTCACTGAACTGGATGACCTGAATACTCGATACTGTGTGACGTCACTGAACTGGCTGACCTGAATACGTTATACTGTAGGTAGGTAGGTGAAATGAATTGGATATGGATAAAGGGAGTTTTATAGGGACAAAGACCAATACACACACAAAAGAAAGGAGAAAGAAAAAAATCCCAATATCTCCTATCCACACCAACGATCGCGAATGCATAAAACACACCCATATCTACTATCCACACCAACGAATGCTAATGCATAAAACACACCATACTTACTATTCACACCAACGAATGCGAATGCATAAAACAGACACATAGACTATCCACACCAACGAATGAGTATGTTTATTTTTTTTTTTTTCTTCTGATTCAGAAATATTTTTATCTTTATTCTGATTCTGATTCAAAAATATTTTATTTTTATTTTTATTCTGATTCAGAAATATTTTTGTTTTAATTTTTATTCTGATTCTGATTCAAGATTATAATTTTTTCTGATTCTGATTCAAAAATAGTTTTATTTTTATTTTTATTGTAATTCTGAATCAAGATTATAATTATTTTTTATTTCTGATTTTGATTCAAGATTAGAATTACTTTTCATTTCTGATTCTGATTCAGAAATAGATTTTATTTCTGATTCTGATTTTTGTTTTTATTCTGATTCAGAAATATTTTTATTTTTATTCTGATTCTGATTCAGAAATATTTTTATTTTTATTTCTATTCTGATTCAAGATTAAAATATTTTTTATTTTGATTCTGATTCAAGATTATAATATCTATTTTTTACTTCTGATTCTGATTCAGAACTATTTTTATTTTTATTTTGATTCTGATTCAAGAGCATAATATTTATTTTTTATTATTATTCTGATTCAGAACTATCTTTATTTTTATTTTGATTCTGATTCAAGATTATAATATTTATATTTTTTATTTCTGATTCACGCATAAAACATACACATAGACTATCCACACCAACAAACGAGAATGCATAAACCACACACATATACTATCCACACCAACGAATGGGAATGCATAAAACAGACACATATAGACTATACACACCAACGAATGCGAATGCATAAAACACACCCATATACTATCCACACCAATGAATGGGAATGCATAAAACAGACACATATAGACTATTCACACCAAGGAACGAGAACGCATAAAACAGACACATAGACTATCCACACCAATGAATGCAAATGCATAAAACATACACACAGACTATCCACACCAACAAACGAGAATGCATAAAACACACACATTGACTATCCACACCAACGTATGGAAATGCATAAAATATACCCATATAGAGTATCCACACCAACGAATGTAAACGCATAAAACAGACACATAGACTATCCACACCAACGAATGGGAATGCATAAAACACACCCATAGACTATCCACACCAACGAATGCGAAGGCATAAAACAGACACATATAGATTATCCACACCAACGAATACGATTGCATAAAACAGACAGATATCTACTATCCACACAGACGGGAAGAGAAGAAAAGCACAGACCATATCTGTTATCCACACCAACGTACGCGAACGCATACAAAACACACACCATATCTACTATCCACACCAACGTAAGCGAATGCATAAAACACACTATACTCTCCACACCAACGGACGCGAATGCATAAAACTGACCCAAACCTACTATCCACACAGACGAGAAGAGAAGAAAAGCACAGACCATATCTACTATCCACACCAACGTACGCGAACGCACACAAAATACCATATCTACTATCCACACCAACGTACGCGAACGCATACAAAACACACACCATATCTATTATCCACACCAACGTATGCGAATGCATAAAACACACTATACCATCCACACCAACGGACGCGAATGCGTAAAACAGACACATACCTACTATCCACACAGACGAGAAGAGAAGAAAAGCACAGACCATATCTACTATCCACACCAACGTACGCGAACGCACACAAAACACACACCATATCTACTATCCACACCAACGAATGCGAATGCATAAAACATGATTCCTACCAAATCATTGACAGGAGCAAGTCTAGAAGTAGGCCTTGGTCGTGGCAAAGGCTTAAGGCAGTTAAAGCGGATTGCTTCTCGTTCCTGAGTTTGGTTTTTAAAAAAAACAATCACCCAAAAGCCCTTTTCAGGACCCCTCACTTCTTTCGAAAAGAGATAATATTCATTTTGCCAAAATCAATTAAAACTCAAAATCCCTTTTATTTTTTTTAACCATATTATGTACGTGTGTGAGTGCACGAGTGTACGTCCTTATTATTCTAAACAATCAAAACCAAGAGACACTTACATTTTTTCAGTCTGGTCTATTCTGGTACAAATTTTTGCCATTCAATGTCACAACACAACACAACACAACACTTTTTTAAAAAAGTTCATAGACTTCTTCTGTCTCTTTTTTCTTCACTCTCTCTGTTTTTTGAATTTCTTCACTGTCACAGTTTTTTCCTCCTCTTCTTCCTCACTTTTTTCTCGTCTTTTTTTCTTTTCTCTCTTCTCCTTCTGAACGTGTCGGGGTTCTTCCTTTGCCGAGGGTACCTCTTTTTCTTCTTCCTCCTCCTCCTGTTCCTGTTGTTTCTTAGGGAAGTCTGAAGACCAATGTCCTTTCTCTTGACAATGATAACAGGTATCCTAACTTTTGTCTCTTTTGACACTGGTCTTGCTTTTTTGACGGTCAGGACATTCTGTAGCCCAATGCCCTTTCGTCTGGCAGATATAGCAAGTATCTTGACTTTTATCTCGAAAGGAGGGAGAGTAGTCCGTCGGCTTGTCTGAAGAAAACTTTCTTATCACACCTCGCAAAGCTCCAATCAGAAGTTCGATCTGTGTGGGTTCTTCCATCGTGCTGATCGGCTTGAGAGTGAAATGAATACTGAGAGGGAAGCCACCAGCCCTTTATATATACACTGAGCCTGACATAGATATATAGGGGTCCATGGCGTTTCAAATGTAGTCATTTGACTTTTTACAGTCAAGATGAAACGATCGCATCCTTTCGTAAAGAAAGGAGAAGAAAGTAAGAGGCAGAAACGTGATTTCTCGCCTCGCACAGTAGCTGAAGTCTTGGCTCAAAATCATGCCAGCGATTTTGAAAATGAGATGAGTGAGCCAGAATCTAGGCCCAGAGAATCTACACCAAGTCAAAGTCCATCACCACCAGTAAACCCTGAAAATTACTACCACATTCGAGAGACGGACAAACGCTCGTCCAGCAAATTTAGTACCACAGCCTACACGTACGCGGTGAAGTTTAAAGATTTCAAGTCCGACGTACCTTTGGAGAAAGCAGAAGGGTTCATCACCGATGTGTGGGATTCTTTGTTAACCACACTGAAACGGCAATGTCAAGCCAAAGAAGACGATCGCTTGAGACTTTCCATTCATCACGACAGTTTGAAGTCCCCCGTTTGGATCGAGTTTAGCAGTCCAGCAGAATTGATACCTTCCAAAGTCATCGACAAGATTCAACACGTGCAACAATCCAACGACAAGTTTCACATCACCGATAGAAAAGCGACACTGTTCATGACCCACGTTTCTCTTCCCCAAAGGACAGGACGCAAAAAGGTGTTATTGGTGGACGACCTTTGCAGCACCAAAACGAGCCTCGTTCAAATGAACAATCTTCAAGACAAGATATGTTTAGCCCCTGCCATCGTGGTGGGACGAACGTATGCCGACAAGGATGACACGGCAGAATGGAAAAGAGCCTGGAAAACTATTCAAGAATCAGACCGATCCAAACAACGAAGAGAAGCAAAACTCCTGTTACAGCAAGCAGGCCTTTCCAAAGACACATCCTGTGGCATTCCTGAAATGCAAAAGTTGCAAGACGTCTTGGCTCCACGCTACACCTTGAAAGTGCACCTTCAAGAAGTGCGCGGACCTCTGTTATTTCAAGGCAGAAATTTCAAAGACGGAAAATACATTCACGTCTATCATCACGATGAACATTTTGATGCCATTACCAGTATCACTGCATTCCTGGGATACAGTTATTACTGTGAGAAATGTGACTATGGCTATAACAATCGAGAGCAGCACTAGCATTGTGGATCGAAATGTGATGGATGCTTGACCTCTAAACCCTGTCTGGACAAAGGACAAGAACGAGTGCATTGTCCAGCTTGTCAGCGCACTTTTGTCAGCCCTGCCTGTTACCAACAACATCTAAAGACGCAAGGTTCACAGCAGAAATGTGCTTGTCAACTCCTGAGATTGTGCCCTAATTGTGGACAAGGCATATGTACCAATAATGCCAAGGTGCACGTCTTTTCAGGAAAGAAGCGATGTCACATTTGTGGCCAAATCGTGGACTTGGAACACCAATGCTACATTCAAAAATACCATTCAAAACACGAAGAAGAAGAAGATAACCAGAAGAAAGGCAATTTCATCTTTTTCGATCTCGAATGCATGCAAGAGACTGGCATTCACATACCTAATTTCTGTACGGCTCACCGAGCGTGCGAGAAGTGCATCCAAGAACCTATCTTTACTCATTGCCCTCACTGTAACAAGATTCCTGGAGGATGTTAAAAAAATCTTTCGGGGACCGAACACGCTGACCGATTTTGCCCAATGGATCTTAGACCCTATCGACGAAACGTGGAGCCAAGAAGACATCGAACGTTACGGAGATTGTCATCGCTATGACACGGTGATGGCTCACAATTTCTCGGGATACGATGGGCAATTTCTCCTCAGATACTATACGGAACAAAGTACTGAACGTCCTAAAGTGACTTTGAACGGAGCCAAACTCATCTACATGCAAGTCGGTCAAGTGCAGTTTAAAGATTCGATGAGTTACTTGGCCATGCCTTTGAGCCGAATGCCTAAAACGTTTGGAATGACAGAGATGGCCAAAGGCTATTTTCCACACTTTTTCAATACCGAAACCAATCAACACACCGTTCTACCCCATCTGCCTGAGGCTCACTACTACGACCCCGACAACATGCGTACCGAACAACGAGAAGCTTTCTACGCAGGGTACCAGACTCACGCCTTGGACCCCTTCGACTTTCAGGAAGAAATGTTAAAATATTGTCGTTCCGACGTGGACATTTTACGGCGTTGTTGTGGAAAATTTCGAGAATTGTTCATGGAACACGGAGGGATCGATCCTTTGAAAGAAGCTTGCACCATTGCCAAATCGTGTTCCTTAGTGTACCGCCAACAATTCATGCCCGAAAACTCCCTAGCTGTCATCAGTCCTCAAACGACCAATTTTGTCAAACGTCAATACTCAGTCAAAGCCCTACGCTGGCTACATTACTTGTGCGACAAGGAAGACAAATGGATCCAACATGCTCGCAACGGAGGAGGCGAAAAGACCATCGGAAGGTATTCGGTGGATGGTTGGGACTTAGAAAACCCCAAGATCGTGTACGAGTTTAACGGGTGCTTATTTCACGGATGTCCCATCTGCTACCCTCAACGTAACACGACAAATCAGTTTTTACAACGGACCATGGAAGACTTGTACCAGGCCACTTGTCAGCGACGCTTGAAGTTAGAAGAGCAAGGATACCAAGTGGTAGAAATGTGGGAACACGAGTACGATCAGCGATTGAAAATCGATCCCAAGTTCAGCGCATCGTGGAAAGTTACAAGCTGGTGGACCCACTGAATCCAAGGGACAGTTTGTACGGAGGACGGACGAATGCCACCTGTTTGCTATACCAAGCCGACGAAGAGAAAGGAGAGGAAATCAAATACTTGGACGTGTGTTCTCTGTATCCGTACGTGTGCAGATATTGTCACTTTTCCGCAGGGCACCCACAATTGCTGACGGAACACATCGACGTGGACAACATTCGCCAATATGAAGGATTGATCAAATGTAAAGTTTTGCCTCCCACGTACTTGTAGCATCCCGTTTTACCTCACCATTGCCAAGGAAAACTGATGTTCCCCTTGTGCCGTACTTGTGCCGAAACGTGCAACCATGACCAACCTTGTCAGCACACCCAGGACGAACGCGCCTTGACGGGAACATGGGTCAGCGTGGAATTGTTTAAAGCTCTGGACCTGGGATACCAACTGTTAGAAGTGTACGAAATTTACCACTTTCCCAAGACAGAAATATACAAGGGCGACGAGACTCAGAAAGGCATTTTCGCAGACTACGTGAATGCCTTTTTGAAACTAAAACAAGAAGCCAGTGGCTATCCTTCCTGGTGCTACACTCCCGAAGACCAAAAGAAATTCAAAGACAAATACTGGGAGCAGGAAGGCATCATTTTAGACCACATCGAGAAAAACGAAGGAAGGCGATCGTTTGCCAAAGTGATGTTAAATTGCTTGTGGAGTAAATGGCACAACGACCGTGTTTACCCAAGACAGAGTATTTGACAGAACCTTCTCGCTACTTCCAGATGATTCACGACAAAACTAAATACATGAAACACGTGGACGTCCATCGTGAGAACTTGATCTTAGTCAATTACGAAGAAGAACTGGACTTTGTAGAAGCCGACGAATTTGGAAATGTCATCATTGCGGCTTACGTGACAGCTCATGCTCGCTTAAAACTGTACAAAGCTTTAGAACTGTTAGGAGATTCTGTGCTGTATTTTGACACGGACAGTTGCATCTATATCGATCGTCTGGGTCAACCTCATCCTGTCATCGAAGGAGACCGTTTAGGAGCCTGGACGGACGAGCATCCCGACGACAAGATTCTAAGTTTTGCAAGTGGCGGTCCCAAAAATTACGGCTACGAATACCAGGACTCACAAGGAGAAGTGCACAACGAGTGTAAAGTGAAAGGATTGACTCAATTATCGCACCAGTCGACTGGTGAACTTTGGCGTCTTAAAAGAAGCCCTGCAGTCTTGAGAGGATGGAAATTTTAAAGTGACCACCCACGAACCGCACAAGATTGTACGTTTACCCACACACCAAATCGTCAGCCGACCCTTGGAAAAAGTCTATCAAATCGTGTACCAGAAGCGAGTTCGGCTTCCCAACCACTTCACTTTACCGTATGGTCACGACGATATTGGCCAGCGTATAAAAAAGGACCACATTCAAGACCGATAGTTCACTGTGACTACCATTGCCAAGCGAGAAAGATGAATCCTTTCAAACAGCAAGTATCAAGCAAGAGCAAACTCGAGTGCGATGCTGTTCCTTGCGATGGTGGGGATGCCGTACGCTATGACCTTAGTGATTCAGTACCACATCATGGGAACTTTGCTACAACTACTACTACCATACCTACCATGGAAAGTGATGCTGTGCGTGTCAAACCTGACGGATGCGAAAGCGATGCTACTCGTTATTGTGGACACTTTACTGGTTTTCATGATGGATGTCATCATTATGAAACCATGCTGCTGCCACCCTACGGATGTCATTCCAAACTGAGCAAACTCCTGCATATTTCACCGTACCCTCATCGAATTCAACCTGTGGAAGACGAATATTCGTTCCCTGTGAGATTGCCTGAATACTGCGACTTTGAAAGTCGATTCCAAACCTTCTGAGGAAAATGGCCAAAATATCTTGGAGGACCTACCCTCGAAGAATTAGCTAGAGCCGGATTTATCTACTTGGGCAGAGGGGATAAAGTCAAGTGCTTCAGTTGCGGTCTGTCACTTCACGAGTGGGAACAGAAAGATTCCGTTTACCTGGAACATGCTCGATGTCTCCAGATTGTCACTACCTATCTTTAGTGGCACCTCTTCATTGAAGTGGGCATACCATGTCGTTTAAGAAACCAGCTGCTTGGCTAGGAGTTAAACGTTGGACAACCCCTAGACAAGTATTTAAACCCCATCTAAAAAATAATCTTCAAACATTACCAAACGAATTGCAAGAGAAGATCTACAAGAACATTTGGCTGGGACTTGCCAGAGCAAAATCTCAATGGGTGACTGTAGAACTTTTATGTCGAGAAATTCACAAGAGGAAATTGACAAAAGTCAACAAACAAGTCAGATTTCTCTGGATCAAATGTGCGTTCATCCGAATATTCCGCTTTAGACCATTTACATTTGAAGATTTTATTGACATTCTTGACCGATTCCTGGAATGGCAGTGGTCAAAAATTACTCACTACGTTCGTTACTTTCCCTCTAGGAGAAGTGTTTGACGAAAAAACGTAAGTGTTGGTCTTCAGACTGCCCTAAGAAACAACAGGAACAGGAGGAGGAGGAAGAAGAAAAAGAGGTAGCCTCGGCAAAAGAAGAATCCCGACACGTTCAGAAAGAGAAGAGAGAAAAGAAAAGAAACCGAGAAAAAAGTGAGGAAGAAGAGGAGGAAAAAACTGTGACAGTGAAGAAATTCAAAAAACAGAGAGAGTGAAGAAAAAAGAGACAGAAGAAGTCTATGAACTTTTTCAAAAAAGTGTTGTGTTGTGTTGTGTTGTGACATTGAATTGTAAAAATTTGTACCAGAATAGACCAGGCTGAAAAAACGTGTGTCTCTTGGTTTTGATTGTTTAGAATAATAAGGACCGACACTCGTGCACTCACACACGTACATCATAGGATTAAAAAAAAAAATTAAAAAGATTTTGAGTTTTAATTGATTTTGGCAAAATGAATATTATCTCTTTTCGAAAGAAGTGAGGGGCCCTGAAAAGGGCCTTTGGGTGATTGTTTTTTTTCAAAAAACAAACTCAGGAACGAGAAGCAATCCGCTTTAACTGCCTTAAGCCTTTGCCACGGCCAAGGCCTACTTCTGGACTTGCTCCTGTCAATGATTTGTTAGAAATCATGTTTTATGCATTCGCATTCGTTGGTGTGGATAGTAGATATGGTGTGTGTTTTGTATGCGTTCGCGTACGTTGGTGTGGATAGTAGATATGGTCTGTGCTTTTCTTCTCTTCACGTCTGTGTGGATAGTAGGTATGTGTCTGTTTTATGCATTCGCTATCGTTGGTGTGGATAGTCTATGTGTCTGCTTTATGCAATCGTATTCGTTGGTGTGGATAGTAGGTATGTGTGTTTTATGCGTTCTCGTTCGTTGATGTGGATTGTCTATATGTGTCTGTTTTATGCATTCGCATTCGTTGGTGTGGATAGTCTATGGGTGTGTTTTATGCATTCCCATTCGTTGGTGTGGATAGTCTATGTGTCTGTTTTATGCATTTGCATTCGTTGGTGTGGATAGTCTATATGGGTATATTTTATGCATTTGCATTCGTTGGTGTGGATAGTAGGTATGTGTGTTTTTTATGCATTCTCGTTTGTTGGTGTGGATAGTCTATGTGTATGTTTTATGCATTCCCATTCGTTGGTGTGGATAGTCTATGTGTCTGTTTTATGCGTTCTCGTTCCTTGGTGTGGATAGTCTATATGTGTCTGTTTTATGCCTTCGCATTCGTTGGTGTGGATAGTCTATGTGTCTGTTTTATGCATTTGCATTCGTTGGTGTGGATAGTCTATATGGGTATATTTTATGCATTTCCATACGTTGGTGTGGATAGTCTATGTGTATGTTTAATGCATTCGCATTCATTGGTGTGGATAGTATATGGGTGTGTTTTATGCATTCGCATTCGTTGGTGTGTATAGTCTATATGTGTCTGTTTTATGCATTCCCATTCGTTGGTGTGGTTAGTATATATGTGTGTTTTATGCATTCTCGTTTGTTGGTGTGGATAGTCTATGTGTATGTTTTATGCGTGAATCAGAAATAAAAAAATATAAATATTATAATCTTGAATCAGAATCAAAATAAAAATAAAGATAGTTCTGAATCAGAATAAAAATAAAAAATAAATATTATAATCTTGAATCAGAATCAAAATAAAAATAAAAATAGTTCTGAATCAGAATCAGAAATACAACAGAAATATTATAATCTTGAATCAGAATAAAAATAAAAAATATTTTAATCTTGAATCAGAATAGAAATAAAAATAAAAATATTTCTGAATCAGAATCAGAATAAAAATAAAAATATTTCTGAATCAGAATAAAAACAAAAATCAGAATCAGAAATAAAATATATTTCTGAATCAGAATCAGAAATGAAAAATAATTCTAATCTTGAATCAAAATCAGAAATAAAAAATAATTATAATCTTGATTCAGAATAACAATAAAAATAGAAATTAAACTATTTCTGAATCAGAATCAGAAAAAATTATAATCTTGAATCAGAATCAGAATAAAAATTAAAACAAAAATATCTCTGAATCAGAATAAAAATAAAAATAAAATATTTTTGAATCAGAATCAGAATAAAGATAAAAATATTTCTGAATCAGAAAAAAAAAATAAATAAATATACTCATTCGTTGGTGTGGATAGTCTATGTGTCTGTTTTATGCATTCGCATTCGTTGGTGTGAATAGTAAGTATGGTGTGTTTTATGCATTAGCATTCGTTGGTGTGGATAGTAGATATGGGTGTGTTTTATGCATTCGCGATCGTTGGTGTGGATAGGAGATATTGGGATTTTTTTCTTTCTCCTTTCTTTTGTGTGTGTATTGGTCTTTGTCCCTATAAAACTCCCTTTATCCATATCCAATTCATTTCACCTACCTACCTACAGTATAACGTATTCAGGTCAGCCAGTTCAGTGACGTCACACAGTATCGAGTATTCAGGTCATCCAGTTCAGTGACGTCACTGAAGCTAGAAATTTTGAGGCTATAGATATAGACTTGGGTTTTTCCACAGGTTGTAGCTATAAATACATACAAGGGTTTTGAAACAGAAATTGATCAAAAATTGTAGCTAAAAATAGACCCTACCTGTTCCATTCCTCTTGTCGCTATACAGGCCCAATATTTTTTGTCGCTAGACAGGCCCAATATTTCCCCATGTTCTTGTCCGTCTATAGTCCCACCCATGTTAAAATTCCCATGCTAAATTCCCATTGACGCTATACAGGCCCAGGGTGTACTTTTGACGCTATACAAAATTCCCATTGTCCCTATATCGTCCCAGGGTATGCTTTTGACGCTATAAATCTTGTCCGTCTATAGTCCCCCCCCCCATGTTAAAATTCCCTATGTTAAATTCCCATTGACGCTATACAGGCCCAAGGTGTACCATTTGACGCTATAAATCTTGACGCTATACAGTCCCACCGATGTTAAAATTCCCATGTTAAATTCCCATTGACGCTATATCGTCCCAGGGTGTGCTTTTGACGCTATAAATCTTGACGCTATACAGTCCCACCCATGTTAGAATTCCCATGTTAAATTCCCATTGACGCTATATCGTCCCAGGGTGTGCTTTTGACGCTATAAATCTTGACGCTATACAGTCCCACCCAAGTTAAAATTCCCATGTTAAATTCCCATTGTCGCCAGGGTACAACACCCCTAGTTTAACATAGTAGTCCCATTGTCGCTACCACTACACTACTTACATAATACAAACACGACCCAGAAAGTCCTTTTTTGATAACTGTCATAAAGCCGATTTGCATACGTGTGTAAATTTTTACATGTACAAGTATGCACATTCTGAGCAAATGGTGTGCATTTGAATGGAAATATTAGCGACTTAACAATGTATTGATGTCATACTAATGAAATTGGGTGGGTGGGTGCGCGCAAACTCGTGTGTGTTTTTGTGTGTGTGTGTTTGTGTGTGTGTGTGTGTGGACGTGTTATGCATACATACCGACAGACTCTCTGCAATATTAGATCCTGTTCGGTCTGCCCTGACAACCGTGTGCATGTTACATTTTATCGTCATGTAGTAAAAAGTAGCAGTCAAAAAGTCAAACCTTGTAGCCGTGTGGTGACCAGGATGTTTAAGAAGAACCCCCAGACTGCCCAATAAAATAGGGTCGTAAGTGGCAAAAGATTATCATAAAATAAATCAGTATATCAGTCTATTTAAGTTTCAGATTAAAATATCGTGAGCCCGGATAATATACTGTCAATATCTCGTAAAAATACCTTGAGACAATAATAGAATATATAATACTTCATCATATCAGATTTGATCGCTATCTGATACAATTAACTCTGACAGGATACGCTCTGTATCACAAAACATTGTCGTCTTCGTGGATGCTTGATTTTTGCTAAATGCGTGCCTGATCACTATTATCTAGGTCAGCCGCGGTGGCTCATTGGTTAGCGTGCAGGAGTCACGACCTGCAGCTTGTGGGTTCAAAACCTACGATCGGACAATCCGGGTTCAGCTTCTATGGTGCTTGGAAAAAGCACTTTACTTTGCACTACACAACCTGTTTGTGTTGATGTGCATTAAAACCGAACCTATACAATTATTTTTAAGGTCTATCGACTCGGTTTGGTCACTGCGCTATGTATTTGGGTCATATGACTTGAAATGGGCAAGCATAAACTATATATATCATTAATTCTAAGTGACAAGAGTGCCTAGATTACAAGATGATAATTGCTAAATAGCAACAATATTTAATACACTTTCGAAAAAAATAATTATTTTTTACTTTATAAAATCGCACTAGAAAAGACAAAATCCAACATATTTCAATGATGTCTTGAAACACTACCATGAATGTACGGGAGAACACATGCACAGCTATCTTTACATCATAGTGGTCATCAGTTCAATCCATATTCAATGCTGTTACCTGTGTGTTTTAGGAGGTCAAATCAAAATTGTATGTGTTTGTTTTTGTGAAGTTTTGGAAACTTAACACACAGACACGTACACACAATCATACGCCAAAGCTTCTTCTACTGCCAGATGACTAAATATTTTTCCCATTTGTAATGACAGTAATGTAATCTAGGTACCCTTTACTGTCATCAGTTAGAATTTAATTATAATATATAGTTTCTACTGTGGTAACTCGAAGCAATACGACCAAATTACGTGGCCTAATCAATGACCAAGTGGGTACATAAACGTTGATTCTATC
>JAECUM010049424.1:0-13072 GCA_016617855.1 Megalonaias nervosa
GGCTTATCTGTGGGTCATGCAATTTTTCCTATTTTTACCTAGTCAAGTTGGGGGGGGTCAGCTTATACACGAGTATATATGGTAGGCACTGTTATGTACCGTATATACTCACGTATAAGCTGAAGAATTTAGGAAAAAATAAAGCCTTGAAGAAGGGGGGGGGGTCGGCTTATCTGCAGGTCATGCAATTTTTCCTATTTTTACCTAGTCAAGTTTGGGGGGGGGGTCGGCTTATACGGGAATGGGCTTATACGCGAGTATATATGATAGCTTAGCCAGCTGGAACAAGTTTGGAAACTGTTCCTTATGTTAATTATGTACATTTTTTCACTGCTCATAGGTAATGTCTTTTGGATACACTGGTTCCAAAAAGAGATTTTTCACTAACATAGGCTCTGCTTAAGTTTCACTTTCTTGAATTGGTGCTTTACTGAATGCTATGCCAGATTTCCCTTCTGTTTAATAATGCTGTATTAGGATTTTTTTGTCCATTAATGCCACAGTCTGCTTGTTCAGACAGTGGTATATTGATCAAACAAATATATGTACTTCCTAATTTTATTTTTGGATTGTTTATTAAATTTATCTGAACCCTTATAAGGCTATATGTAGCTATGCTCAAGGTATTTTGAATAATCCATTTTTAAGAACTGATAACTCTTTAGGATTTACCCTCATTATTATCTTTGCTTTTTTGTTGTTGTTTTTTTTGTTTTGTTTTGTTGGGCTTTTTTTCCACACTGATAAACCTCAAGATATCATGCCAAAAGCTGAATACAAAATGAAATCTAAAAATAACATCACAATTTTCCAGAGTTTGGGAATTTGCAAACATGTCAAAAATATAAACACCTTTTATAGTACCCTAAATTAAATAAATGTGTGATATCCCTACATTTCTTTAAGGGAATCAAGAAGACAGTGAAAACATATATCCCCATGTTTTTCCTATCCAGGATAATTTGGCGGTAAATCGTCCCCAACTGTACACTAGAATTCACCTTGCATTGATTTACTCCGAAAAGGAAACAAAAATCAGGTGAATTAAATAATATAAATCCTTGTTTCAATTGCACTCATTCTTCTACCTGTAAACTGAGTAGTAAATAAAATATCCAGACAATACTTGAAAACACTCCTCAAGAATAAGGAGGAGTTAACACATGTTTATAAGACCACAGATTGGTGCTAACAATTGCCAAATGAATAGTTCAGAAGTTTACACCTCTTATGTTGGTGATCAGTCCTATTAATATTACATATCTACTCTTTGAAAAGTTACAACATTTGTTATTTGGTATGCCGAGATTGGTCATAAAGTTCAGTGTAACATATTTTCGAGCTTGCAAAATGACATTAGTTCAGTTCTGATTATATGCAGGACCCACTCAATTCAGAGCTTAATTTCAGTCAAGCTGTATCAACTAAAATTCTCACTTTTAACATTTTTCTTGCTTCAATAATCTGACATAATTCATAGTTTTAAAATAAATTGTGATCAATATCATCAGCCAGTAGGCCTATTTGCCAAACTGAATCATCTAAGATGAACTGTGCCTGAATTGGATTGTCTAGTTAGGCCTAGCCTGTATTTTAAACACGCATTTGGAAAACTTCCTCGCATGCATGTTCAAACTACAACAGAATGTCTTGTCCAGGATCCAGTGTGACAATTAAACTTAGGGAAGTCAAAGAGTGTTAATGACATCACGTCTAAGGGGCACTATGCGTGATATCTGGTTACTTCACGTGGATTACAATAACAGTGGAATTGCTAGCATATGACTGAAAATCAAACAGTAGTTCCAATCATCACACAACATAAAATAAATGACTCAAAAGTAAAATTTTCAATCATTTTTTATATTTTAAGCAAAACCTCTAAAATTCATTGACACAGGTGAAATATCAATGATTTTCAAGGCCATGAATTGAGGTGTTCATTTCTCAATGACCTTCAACGACCTTTAATGACTGTGCAAGCCCTGTATTAAATTCTTGAATTAAGTAGAAAGCAACCAATTTTGAAATGAAAAGTTATGATTGGAAATGGGATGTCCTTTCTGATGGGGACAAAATAGCTGAATATACTCTTCTGGAGAAGCAAGAAATATTCAACCAGTATCATAATCTTTTTTATGTATCAAATGAACACAGGTTTAAGATTTTACTGACCACATAATGTGTCAATACTCTATGACATTGCAACATGTGATATATGATTCTGTTGATCACAATACTCTGACATTACTATTCGCGATGCATGATTCTACTGATGACAAATCAATACTCTAGGGCCTTGTTATGTGTACTGTAATATTCTACTAAGCACATGATGCATACTCTATGAATTGTTGTGTGAGATGTATGATTTTTATGATGTATTTGCAAATATTTAAATAATAGTGACCAACTTCAATAAATGCTTTAATTTCTCCCAGCACTAGGCTCCACTCCATCTGGTCCTCAGGTTCATATGTCGAGGTATAATCATCTATTTGCTTAGCAAGTTCCTGAAATTAGACACAAACCATCTTAAGTTCTAAATCTATTATGAAAAAGAAGAAACAGGAACTGCAAATGATACAGTATGCCCAGCCAATATAAGGCAAGTTGTTTTAATGAATTTTTTGCAGTATAATCTTAGTACATGTCAATTTATGTAATAGTTGTGCTTAGCCTTGTACCTTTGGTCCAGCATGTCCAGTTTATATATTATTTGTGTTCAGCTTTGTAGTCTTGGTTTAGCACTGTCAATTTATATATTACTTTTGCCTAACCTCATTCCCTTGATCCAGCACTGTCAATTGATCTACTACTTATGTTTAGCATAATACACATGGTCCAGCACTGTCAGTTATATGCTATTTGTGCTCAGCTTCATATTCTTGGTCTAGCACTGTCAGTTTATATGCTACTTGTGCTCAGCCTAATATTCTTGTCTAGCTGCTACTTGTACTTAGCCTAATATCCTTGTCTAGCACTGTCAATTTATATACTACATTTGCCTAGCCTCATGCCCTCGGTCCAGCACCGTCAAATGATATACTACTTATGCATAGTATAAAACACATGGTCCAGCACTGTCGGTTTATATACTACTTGTGCTTGGCTCAGTACCCTTGATCCAACACTCTCTATTTACATCCTATTTAGGCTGACAGTTTTCACAGTGACAAAACAATAGTGAATGCTGGTAATTCTAAAGAGCACATATACACACTATGCTTGACATGTATACAAAGTTAGGTTGAATTACTCTGAATTGTGAGAATTATGCTCCAGAAACAAACTTTATTAACAGATAAATGAACATAGCAATATGGGTTGTATCGTAAAGCTGAGGTGAAACAAAATCTACTAGAATTTATCTTCAAGAAATGACAAAATGCTTAACAAAATCAGTTTTTAGCAACTGTTGCTTTGACGTCAGAGCTCCTGACCCCTAAATCAATAAGTTTAATTCTAAGGCTAATGGAAAATAATCATCAACAAAGCAGAAATACATGGGCAAAATTAGTGACCTCACTCTTAAAGCTACTGACACCCAAAACATGGTTTTCATCATTTTAAGGAGAACAAATTTTTGCTGTACTACAGAAATAAAGTTATCAAACAAATGATACACATTGGCAAAAGTTATTCTGTGCATCACTGACTGTGACCTTCAAGCTAAAGATCCCAAAATCACTAGGGTTCTCAGTTTGTCTATGGGAATAAATATTCTATTTAAATTTAAATTTTACTGATAACTGTCATCTATAAACAAAAATAACTTTCAGAGTCAAATTCTATTTTTCAGTAGTGACATTTGACTTTGGAACAACAAACCCCAAAATCAACATACTTCTTTTTAAGGCGTAGTTGAACCAACACTCCTGTGTTGAAACACTGTTCACTAGATACCATATTTTTAGATAAGTGACATTGACTCCATCATTCAGAAATTAAAAGCATACACAAAATCAGCAACCTTGACCTTGAACCTACAGCCACATCCAATTAAAAATTTTGTTGATATTTGTTTTCTAAAACTTGAGATATCATCTGAAAATGAAATGTATAGGTAAAATATATATTTTCAACAGCAACCGTAACCTTGGAGCTACTGATCCCAAAATCAATACAGTTTAATCTTGGAATAAGGGTACCATGTTCTACTGAGATATGTTTAACTGAACTTATGGTAACACAAGTTATCATCCAGAAAAAAAATGGCAAAGTCTATTTTTTGCAACAGTGACCTTGGAGCTACAGAAATCCCTAATCCAAAAATCAATATGCTTCTTCATTAAGGGGAAACAGCTAAATGTCCACTCTTATTTAAGTCCTAATGCATGATAATCCAGTATCAGATTCTGTACAATGACAAACTATTTTTAACCCCTTACTAGTCATACCATTGCTTTTCTTGAGACAGACATAAAAAACCCAAATGCCACTGACATGATGACATCATTACTGGTGGTTGTATATGTATGTAACTTTTACATGAATACAAGGAAATAAGAAACAATACAAAATCTTCTGACAAGTATTCTACATTCAAGTATGTTTTAGTACATTCAAGTATATTTTAGTACCTACTGCAGCTGTGGTTATCTTTTAATTTACCACAATTTAATGCTGTCATTCACATGTTATGTATTTGCTATTTCTATAAAGCAGTTTAAAAAGAAAAGATGCAAAAGCTACAGTACCTTACCTTTAACACTCTTGAAAACAAAAAAGCTGACATCAGTATATGCATTTCCAAACAAGTAAAATAATGAAAGAAAATAATGGATGAAAGCAAAACACAAAACCTCAATCAGCTCTGATACCATCTGGCCAAAAAAAGTGTTTCCTATTGCACTGGTTATAAAATTAGGATAAGTAGGTAGGGATTTTTTTCTAAACATTATATATATATTATGATGACTAGGACATATATATATATATATATATATATATATATATATATATATATATATATATAATGTACTAAGAGCTTCAAGTACTGGACTAAACTGGTTCAATTAGATGCATAAATCAATTTCATAAATCTTTCTTTTTAAATTTAATTTTTTTGCAGGTTATATTTTGTCTTTTTCTTTAAACCAAGGGCAAAAAAAGTGCTACAGTTGACAATGAAAAAGAGGGACAGGCATCTGACCAGAAACATATTTTTGGCCTCAGGCAAAATCTGAATGCATTTCTGATGCCATCTGGGAAAAAAATGACAAGTTGATAGATGATGAAATGGAATGCAAATGAAATGCCAATATTAAGTTTGTAAAATTATTTTTAGGGTCTGCAAAAGTGTTATGGCTTATTTATAATCCTTGTCACCTGTTAAAATGTTCCATTATAAACTTCATTCTCACCAATGGATATACAAGAATATTTGAAAAGTCTCATTCTGAGAAAAACAATCTGAGATGTTTAGTGAAACTGGTACCTTGCCACATTACACACAGACAGGAGCAAAACTGGTTTAGCAGAACTTACTTGTATCAAAATAGCTTTGTATGATCATCATCCGATCTATCTACATGTTTCAAATGGGGTCTTGAATAACAGCCATGGATAATAACCAGGGGCATTGAGATTTGGCCCTGGATCATAACTTATGAAAGTAATGAAATTCCTGCCATAAAATCACATGTACATTTACTGATCAAAAGATAAATTCACACATGCAATAAACTTTGCCCCATGGGTCTGTCCCTATACCCTAACTAAACGAAAGAATACAAAGATATGTGTTCCACACACACACACACACACACACACACACACACTCAGCTGTGCAATGATTATTTTAAAAATGTTCCTCCCTTTCCCTACATGAACATTATTAGAACACTTAAATCATTCACTATATCAGGTTTCTTCCATCTCAAAAAGCTCTCAAGTTAGAAATCTGATGGGAAGACATAACTTAATCATGAAGATATAACATTCACCTTCTAGCAATGAAATTAAAAAGAAAGGAAAGTGCAATGGAAAATCCAACATATAACACCAAGTCATGGGAAAGTGTGATGGAAAATTTAAAATACAGACCCATGGCCTTGACCTTGAAAATGGGAACCATTTGATTCACAATATATCTTCTAATGACAATATACAAACACAGTTTCATCTCTTAATCTCACAAGGCTGTAAAGTTATAAAGTGTCATGTGCAAAACTTGAAAAATGAGCTCTGATGCTCTCTTAAAGATCTGACCCCTAATGTGACGTGCCCTTCTAGCGATGATGTATATACATATCAAGTTTCATCTCTTAATTTCATTAGACTCTAAAAGTACAGAACGGAAGATAATGTTGGAAGATGATGTAGAGTCTTACTAAATTTCGTCCCTTAATTTCAATTGGCACTGGAGTTATAGAGCAGAAGAAAAAGCAATTTGGATAATTTTAAATACTGAGGTATGATCTTGACCTTTAAATCAGAAATTCAATGTGGGATTGGACATCACTTTCTAATGATATATAAGGTTTCATCCTTTCATCCTAAATGACTTTAATGTTAAGGAGTGAAGAAAAGTGTGATGGAAAACGAGAGATACTGAGCCCTGACTTTGACCTTGAGAACAGGATCCCCAATGTTGTTGGTGATTTATAATGATGACTTATATGAATACCGTGCTTCATTCCTTAACCAAAAACAGTTTAAAAATTAAAGAGCAGGAACTGAAGTATAATGGATGAATTGAACTCTGAATACAATGTTCTCAGCTTCTTGTGATAAGGCGAGGAATAAAATAATTTCATCTGGTTTCAGGCACTAATAGCCATTGTGGTTTCTGTTGTGTGATGCAACATGCAATACCAACTTTATTGAAGTATTGCATTTGTAAAATATTTTGAATAATTCAGTAATTAAAAGCTTTGCAATGGTTTGTAAATAGTATCCAGTATATAGAGTTTACTCACCCTTACAAGATCTCTAACAAGTTTCATTTTCTTCAGTAACAAACACACTACAATGAACCTTGCATAATACCTCAGTTTCTTCACCATCAAGTCAGGCCTGAAAGTATAAAGATTATGTAAGTGTGACAAAATTTGTACTTGAAAAGTAAGCAAGTGTTCCATAGAAACTGGTCCCAATTTCACAGAATGTCTCAGCTCTAAACAAAACCTCTATCCAAATTTTGCATGCTGATTAAACTGTGATAAGATAATTGTGGTAAACTTACTTTCACAAAAATGATAGCTATCTGAGGACTAGGCATGCAGTATTACACCTTGTTTAGCTGTCAAAGGGACATTTTATCCACCTCTGTCATCCTATAATGATCACAATACATGTATAGGGATTTAATAAATTTTGAGGGATAATGGCAGTTTGAGGTCGGAAGATGTCGTCCAGCTAGGCTTGCTCAAGATGCAGCATCAAATATTAATAAACTGAACTTAAATTTAACTATATTAAAGTGGGGTTAAACTTCTGAGTTGAGCATGTACTTGAGTTGACAGTTTCGTAAAAGCAGCACAAGGCCCCACTTAAATAAAACAGTCGCAAACTCAAACTCAAATATGAGATTTTTACTCAAACAGCACCTCAGCTCTGAAATTTTCTCAAAATGGCTTTCACAGAAAAGAACAAAACTCTAGATCTTTGCTCCGATATCCGAGTCTGTTGTCATCCAATCTCACTTTGATTTAAAAAATGTCAATTGTCCCATTTTGTGATTCCTCTTCAATGTTTCTCTCCAAATATTTCCAAATAAAGACAGTCCCACCAAAGAAATTCTTGAGATTAAAGATGTAAGAATTGATATGGTGATACTGAATGAAAACTGGCAAGATTTAAGGACTGCTGTACTCTGTCAATATAACACATCCATTTTTGAAAGCAGAAGCAGTAAAAAGTGGAGGGTAGTACTACCAATGACAATGTAGTGTATATGTACAATGAAACTACAAGTATTAATTTTATCAAATTTAGTAACACAAATAATTGCAAATTCAGTTTTGTGATATAACATGCAGTCTGTTTTGTGAAATGTCAATAAAGATGAGGAGAGTAAGAGAAAGAATGTACAAAATGACAATTTTATACTAGTACCTGACAACTCTTGCAGTTGCAGATATTGTCATGGAATCTGAGCTATTTTGTACACGTATAGGTCCCACAGTTTTCCCGTTGGCATCTGTCCGCAATACCAGTGTACTTGAAATTGACATGAAATGTACACAATTATGTTCAACAGAACTTGAAACACAAAAGAAGATGGAGGGGGGGATTCTACTTTGTACTTTCCCACATTTAATTAGGGTTTTCCTTCACAATGTTGTTGTTTCCATTTACATGTGTTTTTGTCCTGCTGCACTATTTTATGCTTGTTTAAACCCAATTTTCTATGGCAAACTGTCTCCCAAAAATCAAACCTTGCACTGTTTATGTACTGTTTTAAAAGTAATCATTTGAGAGTTTTCTTCGCTTCAAAAACAATCATTAAAACTGATCAAATTATAGCGGTAAAACCTTTCAATACAATTGCTCCCACTAAAAAGTCTAACTTGATTATACTTTTGTCAGCCATATTACCTCCTAGTAATATAAAAACACTGACAATTCAATACAACAGGATGATTCTTTTTTAACTGCTTCCTTTCTACATGAAAACTGAAAAGTGAAATTTGTGTAAAATGTACACAATGACATAAAATAAAAATGCAAAATATGACCTTATTTCTTGCCAGTTTTCTTTCTCCTTATCCCACACAATCCATTCTCACATTCTCTCACGTACATATAGATCATTTGGAAGATCAAAAACTTTGTATACGCTGATCCAAATTTTATAAAAAGCAATATTTGACTCAAACCATTTCAAACCGAGATGGCAACATGTACATTTACAGGTCTTTCATGCCTTAAATTGCTCAAGTTTTTTCATGAAATGTACCTACAAGGGATAATTTTTCAAACCTAATTTAAAAGTCTTTTTTCTTATGTTTCATTCAATAAATTTTAATAAATTCTACAAGTCTGGTAGAATAAAAGACAAACAAGATCACAATATCTTCCAATTTGTTTGCTTCAAAAGGATTTGAATTTTTAAGAGTTACTGAACTGTTTGATTCACATTTTATCATCTTGATTCTCGCAAGTCTTATTTCTGTCAATCTTTGGCATTCAAAATATGAAAAAAGATAACAAAACTGCCTCATCATCTGGTTTCCTTCCAAAGATGGTTAAGTGGTAGTGATGGTATTGCATGGTAGCAGTACAGTATAGCTCACGTTTCAAAACCCCCTGCATCGCAGTGCAAACTTAATCCCATCAACTTTTACTCCACCTTATCACTCTGCAGTCTGCAAATAAATACCAACAGGTTACCAATGCACCACAGTGAGCATGCTGATGAGGACTCCACCACTAATGATAGATGTCTGAACAGCCAATGAATGAAGACCACCCATGGAAAGACCAAATTGTCAAAAGTGATTTACAACCAGACACAATTTTATGAATCACTCATCATTATTTCAATCATGTATTTAAACAACAAAAAAAATTCGAAAGAATTGTATATTCAGTACATTTACAAATGGTAGATAGACTTCATTTTCCAATAAATTTTATGCTTTCACTTTTTTTCAAAGAAACCTGATCAAATTTACACTGACTTTATGAGAGGAACACCTTGCTGAGTTTTCCTGAATGGCATGGCATCCTACTGTTACAGATGAAAAGAAATCCTCTGAGATATGGACAAATCCAAATTTACATGAACATCCAACTCTGTTTAAAAATAAAACAACAAACAGAAAACAATGAATTTACAATGAAATGTGAACCACATGTTTATTCTTTAAGCAGTAATGGCACAATCATGAGGCTGAATATGCACAACTTTGAACTAGTTCAATTCTGACTGCATGTGTACTGTAAGGGACTGATCTTTTAATGTAAGGGGCTATAATGTTCTTTCCAACCTGTTTATTATTTTCCCTCTCACCAGAAGATAAATTTGTTTAAAGAAAACTAAGGAATTGGAATCATTACTTTTTTATATAACAAACTGTTTTGTAAGCATTTAACTTGCCCCCACCCAATAAAATTAAATGACTTCTCCTAAATAAAGATTGGGCTTCAGCAAATGTTGAAATTCATCAAGGTACACTGTAGGTAGCCAACACCTATAAAATATTGACAAGATTTAGCATCAACAGATGATGTCAATTTCAGACTGGGATAGGTGTGTTTGTCCAATGCAAAACCACCTTACATTGCATGTTGTACTTAACAGCCCCAATTATGGTCCCACCAATAATAACATTAAGTTTAATAATTGTTCGTAATTCATTTGAACTCAAATTACTTTTGAAATTAATGTGGAAACTGTCAAATTGCCAATGTTCAGAGATTTTTATTTCTAATAAATGTAAGGGATTCTGTATGTGTGTATTGACTCCACATGTATCCGATTATTTACTTATTTTCGTAAGGGGAAAATATAAAAATAATTTTTATCATCATTGAAAAAATATAAATCATCTGGAATGATGTTTCAATCACCTAATTGTATGACTGATCTGTTTCTTATAATTACTTTGATGCCGATATTAAATTATCCAGTTTCCTGTTTGTGACTAGTGGAACATTTGGTTACTGAGAACAACAAAATTTTAACTAATGTCTTTCTATAGTGTTTGGCATGTTTCTGTACATGGTAATTTGCTTTGTGACCATGTGGGTAAAGTGTGTGACACACAAACACACATCCACACACACACACACACTTGAAATTGGAGCCATGAGGTTACGAGTTCACACCCATTAGCTGGAAAATATATTTTTTTTTTACATAATCAGTCACTTTTTAATATTTTAATTCTGAAAATCGCCTACAAATTTTTACATGTCATGCATCATAAAGTAAAATTAGGTCAAGATTAATAAGCATTTCGGAGGTACTTTTGAAACTCACAATGGAGAAATATTCTTCAAAACAAAAATGGGGTCACAAAATACTTTATGGCAGGAAGATATTTTTAACTTGGTATGAAAAAGGAGAGTGCAAACTGAAGAAAGCTAAGCAAAAGCAATGTTTCATATGTTAAGTGCAACTGATAACGATAACTTGTGCAGTAGTGATTTGGATTCACATTTTGAGAGAGAGAGGAAATTGACTAAAAAAAGTGAAAATCTAATTTTTCCTGTGTACAATGCATGCATAGTATGCAATGGGAAAAGAAACCCCAGAAAAAGAGAAACAAGTAAAACATTCGTCTGATTCTCAAGTTTACTTGGTAATACAAATACACAGGTACATAACTGATGTACAGCATTTACATTCAACAAATGAATATATGCTTATCCTGCTTCAAGTAAGTTTTGAAATTTTGTATAGATGAGTTGCAGATAATTTCGGTTGGTAAAATGTAAATGGCAGGAATTAATTTTGATACATAGTAGTTCAACATAAAGGGAGCCATAGGTCTCACTGTCAATAGCAAAAGGTCAAATTGCGTATTTTTAAGTAGTTCTGAGCAAGACCATTGTCCATCTCAAACAACTAACGGGATTGACAGAAGGAATGGAAGCCAATGAACAGATAAATGCAAATGTTGATTTTAACTGTACTGATTAGTTCACAAGTTTATCTTTTTATCTCAGATTTTTCTTTTATGAGAATCAAGCAATGAAATAGCCAATGGTTATACAATATGATTCACTTATCCTTGAGAACAGTGTTTACTGAGGGCCTCAAGGTAAATTAGTTCCTAGCTAATTGTGTTACCCTCTTTAAATAAAGTCATTATTACTGTCAACAATAATAGCAAAAAAATCAAAGCTGCAGAAGAGTTGTTGTTGTGCTTTTAGGCTGTCAGTTCATACATGAAATTAACACATCAATAATAAAAGAAACTAAACCATGCTGACAGCTTCTGCTCTGTTGCACTAGACTGTTAGCTTACATATGAGCAGTGTATGTGTCAACCTATACATATCTAAGATACTTTTTGTGATCCAAGACTCTATTCTGGTATTTAATACAAAAAAAGAGTTTAAATTAAAATTAAAATATGAAATCCTAAAAATACTTTTTTTTAGCGATAACTTTTCCTCTTATATGTAGATGCAGCAACAGAAAGTTTCAATTACCCCTCTATAATGCTGTGATGGCCTGGATGACAAAAGAAATCATACATTTTGATAATAAGAAACTAGAGCAAGGGGTAACCATCACAACTTGTGTGATTTTGTTTCACTTCAGTCAGATATGATTGCGATTTTGAGGAATTTTTTCACATCTGTATTTCCTGCACTGCAGGGATTACAGTATTATTGACCTTCATATGATTAGAAAAAAATATATTATGTAAAATGCAACAGAAATTAGGACATGAATGCATCTGTAGATTCTGATAACACAGTACTAAAAAACACTATTAAGATTTACTGTGCAAACTGTAGTATTAATATAGTTTGCAAGGCACTGTCATTATGTTATTATCTAAAATGTGATCTGGCATTATGTATCATATATTATGTTCACTGGAACTAGGAGTGTGTGTGTATTTTGGATTTTTATCGTAGCTTTAACAATTTTTTTGTCAAATCACTATGATGTCTGCAATGTGACAGTTATAGTAATGTCTAGCACTGGGGCATCATGCCTCAGACATGTAGCATGATGTCCCACCCAGTCACATTATCCTGATACCAGGCCAACCAGTCCTAAAACTAACCTCTTAATGCTGAGCACCAAGTGAGGCAGTTCTAGTACCATTTTTGTAAGTCTTTGGTATAACTCAACTGGGGTTTGAACCTTCGACCTCCCGCATTCAAGGCGGACACTTTAACCACTTAGGCAACCAGAATGGTCACCACCTTCAAGTGAGACTGCCATATTAAAGGAGTCAGCTGTTCAGTAAGCCTAAGGGCCTCCAGTAGATGGGGAAGGAGAATGAGTTTCTGTTTTAGCTACATGGCATTATTTCTGTCATTGTAAACTGTGTACACATAACTGATGAAGTGCTGGTTAAAGTGACCTTGACTAATGAACTTTTGACCCCACAATCAAAGTAGCTAGAGTGTCCAAAATTTTGGGTGAAGGTACATG
>JAECUM010049425.1:0-19525 GCA_016617855.1 Megalonaias nervosa
CGAACCAACAAAGAAAATTGTTACAGCAACTGAAGCAACACAAAGAGCTCTTGAAACATTGCCTGTTGATATTGCTGGTCGTATTCAAGCGGCTCAACTTGGGGCTCAACCACAACCACAACCACGACAACCAAAATCCAGAATTAAGATAATAGATAAATTTACACCTGAAGGTATTGCTGCTATCAAGGACAAAGACCAATTACTTGATATTGCCGCGTTTGGATATTATGAAAGACAAAAATATGTAAAACCAGAACATGTTAAATCTCTAAAACGTGCTGATTGGATCAAGGATGTATATCGCATAGCTACTGATATTCCGGAAATCAGATCTGAAGAAGATACTATAAATTTTAATAGATTTGATGAGATTGTACACAAATATATAGAAGAAAAAGCTAAACAAGGTAAACGAACATTACCATCACCACAACGATCACCACAACTACCACAACAGTTATCATCATCACCACAACGATCACCACAACAATTACAATTTGAATCACCACAATCCCCACAATTACAACTAATGGAACAAATAAAACAAAAAAAAAAAAAAACTAGAACAAGATAAGCATTTAGAAGAAATGATGAAACAATTGCAATCACCACGACAACCAGTCAAAAAAAACAGAGGAAGAATATCAAGATCCTGGCGCAACTGGACGTGGTTTAGGAAGTGGTCTTATTACTTGTCCCAATAACGTCCTTGCCGATGTTGATCGACTAGAAATCCTCATTGGAGAAAAACGAGCTGGTAATAATTCTCCAGAAATAATTAATGAAGCAGCTGATATTTGTAAACGATTATTTACAGGCGGTATCATGGATATTAATGTGTATCGGTCTCTCATTAATGAAATTGCCGATGACTACCACAGTG
This sequence comes from Megalonaias nervosa, assembly GCA_016617855.1. Taxonomy (NCBI): domain Eukaryota; kingdom Metazoa; phylum Mollusca; class Bivalvia; order Unionida; family Unionidae; genus Megalonaias; species Megalonaias nervosa. The sequence goes on from JAECUM010049425.1 coordinate 887, forward strand.
ACTGAGTAATAATTAAATGCAGTTACTATAATAAAATGATCGTACATAATACTCAACGTGGACCAACCATGGTCGGGGTAATAAATTCACGATTACCAGTATACAAAACGACCTACGGAGATGGATTAGGTGATGTTGTTCAGGGTCTATTTAGAAGGATAGCCCCAAAAGCTATACCGATTGCAAAGCAACTGGGAATGAAAGCTATTGATGTTGTTCGTGAAAAAGGTATTGGTGCTGTTGGTGATGTTGCTAGTAAAGCATTCTCAGCAATCAAGGATAGACTAGCCCGATTAATACGACGAAAACCTCAGCCAGTAAAATTACCTAGAACTGAAACAATGCTGCAAATATTAGTAAAATAATAAACCAAGCTGCTAATAAAAAACTAGCAGAGTTGGCTAGTGTACCAATGTCAGAAAGAGAAAAAAATATAACCGCTAGTCTAATAGCAGGAAGTGGTCTTCGTGTTAGACGAATGTAAATATAATAAAGATGTTCAAACGTATATCTGATCCTGCATTTGACATGGACGCACCAGTACTCAAAGATGAGTCTGTGCGTGATTATCAATATTATTCTTATGACGCACGAATTCCAGATTAGCGTGGGAGGATCGAACTTCAGGTTCATGATACAAGTAGGTATTTTTTACCCGCTGAGGCGTTTATTGAGGTTGAAGGTGAGATTATAAAAACAGATAATACTGTATATGGAGACAATGTTAGTATCGGTTTTGTTAATAATGGTATTATGGCGTTATTTGATAGCGCCACGTATATGATTGATGGAAAAAAAATATTGAATCAATCCAGAAAGACGTTGACGTTGCTACAACAATATTGGGTCTTGCAAGATACAGCGACGATTATTCAAGATCAGCTGGTCGATCAATGATGTTTGTTAAGGATACTTCTAATTCTCCAGAGTATCAACAATTTGAAATAGGACAACCACAAAACCATGCTGAAACCGCCGTTGCGGATGTACAAAATATGATTATTAATGTAGATGCAGATTTCAACTTAGGATTTAGATCACGTCGAGCAATGTTGAAAGGTGGTAGAAGAGTGTTTTCTTGTGCAATTCCACTTTCACATATATTTGGATTCTGTAGAAACGTCAGGAAAGTTATTTTTGGAGCTAAACACACAGTTGTACTCGTACGAAAGGCTACAGACAATGATGCAATATGGCGATTTCCTGGTGTTGATGCTGGTAAAGTAGTATTAACCAAACTTTCATTGTGGATGCCGGTGATGACTCCATCTATCGAAGAGGAAAAAAGATTAATTTCTTTTATGGATCAGGGTGGTAAATCAGCATTATCATGGTTGACAATGACCACAGATGCTGTGAAGAGTAATGTTAATGGTTTATTCACGTGGCAAATAGCTGCTCAGCAAGGTGTTTCTGCACCACGACATATATTTATTGCATTTCAAGATGCTGCACGGGTGGATAGTCAAACACAAAATATTATGATATTTGACAATATTGGTGTTTCTGAGGTTTCGTTGAGGATAAATGGACATCAAGAACCATCTGAGGATATTTTATTGGATTTCAATCAAAATCATGTAGCACGTGCATATCATCGTCTTATGACATTCATGGGACGTGATCAAAATATTGATACTGGTTTACAAATATCAAAATTGGATTTTACGACGTTGTATCCGATCTATTACTTTTCGCTGGAACATTTGGATTTATACAGACAGTCAGTAGTTGATATACACTTTCGAGCTCGTGTGACACTACCAGTAGCACCAGCACCACTTATCCCTAATTACAGAGCAACTGCTGTTATCCTTAGCGATAAATCAATGATACTTGAAGGTGCTGGTGGACGAATGAGAACAGTTGATGCTCCAGTAGAAAATATGTAATTAACATTTATGATAATTATAATGTCGTACAATCACGTTAGTGTTTGTCTGACTCCTGGTCAGATTAAAAGGCTACAATCAGCACTAAAAAATAATTGTGGATTAAAAATATCATTGAAGAAAGAACAAATGAGTGGCTCAAATAAAATATCGTTGACCAAGCGTCAGTTCAGAAACTTCAATGAAGCAAAAAAATCAAATAAAGGTGTGAAACTCTCTCTTTCTGCTGATGCTATCAAAGATACTTCTAGAACAGGCGGTATATTTCCACTTCTTGCAGCTATACCAGCATTAATAGCCGCTGCAGCCCCAGCTGTTGCAAAAGCAGCTGCGTTAGGTGTTGTTGGAATGGCATTAAAGAAAGCAACAGGAAAAGGAATCATGCACGCAGAAAGCTTAAAAAAAAGATCACGGGCAAAACAACACGGAAGACGGTTAAGAGCACCAAACGTACCACAGCCGGGCCGTCTAAGATTATCAGGCCCAGCATACGGTCGTGGTCTAAGATTACCAGGGACCCCATATTCATGGTACGGAAAGGGTCTAAGACTTCCCGGGACAGTTCATTGATTCTGCCTATGTCTAATTTTGATTTACTCGATGCTGCTAAAAAATTAAAAATAAAAAACTTCAGAGGTGTTTTTATGCGTGATCAATTACCAAAACAACCAAACAATATTGTAACTGGTATTATTAATCTCGATAAAAACTCTGGTCCAGGCACCCACTGGGTTGGATATGCAATTGATCCACGTGGAATTATTTATTTTGATTCATATGGACTAGCTCCACCAAAAGAATTCTTAAAGTATGTTAGCAGCATACAAAGTATTCCAATATGGTATTCAACGCTACCAACACGAACATTAACTGATCCGCCAATATGTGGTCGTGAAGTACTTAACGTACTTGATGTATCAAAATCAACAGAACCACCTCACAAACTAGTACATGAATATACTACGTTGTCACATTTAAACAGACATTAGTAAATATAATGGAAGATATTTACGGAAGATCTTCTCGTGGTAAAGCTCAGCAGCAAACTGATTTATCTAAATATGCAACCCTTGATCAGCTCAGAAATGAGATTGACGATTTATTAAATATCACAAGTGTGGATCAAAATAAGGTCGTTGTTTTTCAGGATAAAGAAGGACGATTAAAGACGAGTAATATACAACTGCCAGATGTACTCATACGAGTTCCTAATGCGGTTGTTGATAATATCGTTACTTTTACTGATCAGGGTAAAATACAAGATTCCGGTACGTCAGTCAACGATTATATCATGAAAGCTGGTGATTCATTCACGGATAGCATTATTGTGAATCAAAATAAAATTACAGACCTTGGAAACCCAGCCGCAGATACAGACGCTGCAACAAAGAAATATGTCGACGATCAAGAATCTAAGTACGTATTAGTCAACGGCGGTATAATGCGTGCATTTCTCAACATGAATAAAAATGGTATTAATAATCTTAGAACACCAGAATTAGATTTTGATGCTGCAACTAAGAAATACGTCGATGACAAGGAAATTCCAGTAACAACTTCGCTAAAAACAATCAATGACGAAATGACTACACTCAATAATACTTTTTCTAGACATGTAGAAACGTTCTTAAATTTTCGTCGAAACATAAATAAAACCATTAAAGGTTTTTTTGGGGAACAACCAACGGTTGATATCAAACTCGCCGACGTTAACACGAAACTCAACGACATTATCAGTGGAATACCTAATATTGTTCAAAAAACTAATCAGATTAAAATTCCACACGGACAAATTAAAAATATCGTGTATACAGTAGCATCAGGATCATCAACATGGAAACCACAAAATAACACTCTCGAACATACCGCAGAAGTAACTGGGTTATACAGGCTATCCATGCATGGTTTAGAAATTACTGCTGCCACTTCATCATCACCGAATGTATATCATAATCCTCTAATGGTGATGCTAAATAAGAACATCAAAGAAACATTTACGTTGACGTCAACGGAAATGCCTCCGAGACGTTACTGGTGGTGTCTGGAATTCGTAGCTGAAACTTCTTAATTAATTTCTTAACGTCATTTAATAATAATGAATCAAACCTCAATCGACGTTCAACGTCACAGATATGATCAGATGCGCGAGTGTCTGACCAAACTAAAAAATATCATCGACGATTATACAGTGAAAGTAAAAAAATATCACAGGCGTATGGTTGTTATTGATGTAGTTGTTTACTCGGTTTCTGCTGTTGTTGCTGGAACAGGGTTATTATTATCAACATTAACAATGACAGCACCTGCAGTAATAACGATTATCGTTTCAGCATCAACGACTATCGCTGGTGTTCTCAGTATTATCGCTAAGAAGATAGATACGTGCACGAATATTAAATTAAACGATTATTTGATTAAATTACAAACAGCAACAACGACACATTCAAAACTATCCTCGTATATTTCTTTATATCTCAGTGATGGTAAAATATCTGATAAGGAGTTTGCAACGATGATGAAAACCTATGATAAAGCATTCAGAGTCATTAACGATTTTAATAATAATCAGGATGAAAAAAATTAATAATTTGAAGTAGCAATAACAATAATAATGGCTGATCCGAGAGATTTACTTCAGCAGATCGTCGTTAATAGGACACCACCAAAAACCACCATGATATCGCTTAGTTCGACCAATCCTGAGTTTAGCGTTAACTTTCCAACCGCAATTCCAGCAAAGGAAATAGCCCTAGCACAATTGCGAGTTTATTATAGCTGGCCAAATATTAGATCAAAACCATTTAGTGGACTGCAACCGAATAATTCGCTGGTATTTGCAAATAAGAACAAGCTTGATGGAACTCCTGACTGGCAAGTAGTTGCTATTCCAACGGGCAGTTATCAAATAGAACAGATCAATGATGAATTCCAGCGCAGAATTAAATCTATTACAGGAAAAGAATCAAAAATAGCAATTACTGCTTATGAACCAACATTACCAGCGGCAATTGAAATAAATTCCCCTGATTATTCTGTAGATATTTATCAAAGTTCGATCAGATCAGTATTAGGTTGGCCTGAAGTTGCACCGGTTTATAAAGGCCCACCAGAACCACAACGATCTGATTTCGTTTTAGATGTTGAAAAATTTATAAAAATCCCAGAATATAGAAAAACGTATCCATTTATAGAGAATCCGGATGCTTATCGTGGTTATACACATTATACTCATTTTATAGATTTCATTCAATCTAAGAAAGGTACAACAAGAATAGCAATAATTAACGTTGAAGAAATTAACTCAAAATCAAGACCAATTAAATCTGAACATGGACGTGTACTTAATGATCTAAGAAATTTATTTTCCAGCATCAACACTTTTTATGACGATGATTTAAAAAATCAAATAATTGAAACAATACAACATTTGAATCAAGTTGCATCAGACTTAGAATATGTAAATAAGGCTATCGTTGACAGAGAAAAAACATTAAACGCACCGGCAGATAGATTTCTTAATACTTACATAGTTAATGAAGACAGCCCAATTCAACGTGTAAGTTATAAACGTTTATTTAAAACAGTGTTCCTTAAACATTATGGAATTGCAGAAGAACAGCTACCAACATTTATAATTCCGGGATTTAACTCTGAGGAGCTAAAGAAATCAGTTAATGATCTTATTGATGAACACTTTAAAAGAATATGTGATTCATGGAAAAAATTAATACCTACACCAACCGTTCTTAAATATAATAATGATCCACACGGTGGAGGTCGCCATATCTCACCTGATATTGTTAATATAACATCAACGATCGCAGTCAATTTAGTATGTGACGTAATTGATGGTAGCTATCAAGTAGATCTTGAAAAATCCACTCAAGCTCAACAAGGGTATATATTATATTCATTTAGCCCTCAAGCGCCGCCCGGGTGGTTAATTATATCTGAGCCAATTAATCCAGTTTATCTACGTGTACATAATCCGCTATTATCAAGGACAAATTTTAAACTCACCGACCAGACAGGACACATTTTGGATCTAAGGCAAGAATCACTCAGTATAAATCTATATATACGCTCGTAGAACGTCCGAGTAAATATTTCCTGATATAATCAAGGGAAAAAAATAATCTGATTCTGAAATAATATAATTATTATTTTTTAATGATTTTTCTCATTCTGATGGGCTAAATGGTCCTCTGATTAATAAAATTGTTATAAATTTCTCATTCTGATGGGCTAAATGGTACTCTGATTAATAAACTTGTTATAAATTTCTCATTCTGATGGGCTAAATGACGATAAATATTTTATTCCACCGCCTAATTCTGAAATAATATAATTATTTTTTTTTTTACTGATTTTTCTCATTCTGATGGGCTAAATGGTACTCTGATTAATAAAATATTTAGAATTTTCTTAATCAGATGGGTTAAATGGTACTCTGATTAATAAAATATTTAGAATTTTCTTAATCAGATGGGTTAAATGGTACTCTGTTTCATGAAATATTCACAGATTTATCAAACAATATTATTATTATAACGCTCGTTAACAAACCTTCTGTTATTGATATTGATTCGTAAAATCTACAGATTCGTTAATCAGATGGGTTAAATGGTACTCTGTTTCATGAAATAATCAAAATTTTCTTAATCAGATGGGCTAAATGGTACTCTGTTTCATGAAATAATCAGAACTTTCTTAATCAGATGGGCTAAATGGTACTCTGATTAATAAAATTGTTACAAATTCTTCAATCTGATGGGTTGAACAATACTCAAAATCATTAAAATCTGAATAATATATGTTTGAGGCAATTGCACATGTAATAAAGCGAGATAACTCTGCTCTCTCTCTCTCTCTCTCTCTCTCTCTCTCTCTCTCTCTCTCTCTCTCTCTCTCTCTCTCTCTCTCTCTCTCTCTCTCTCTCTCTCTGCAGAGCAAATTAAACGATTATCTCCCTTACTACTACGTTTGATTTATAGGCAACGAAGATGTCTTGTTTTCGTTAATTATTTAGTGATTTCTTTGTTCTCTGTAAGCAGTTAGTTGTTAGTGAAGCAGCAATTTGTAACAAAGAGGGATATTGATGCATCTTTTGATTCTGATAACCTTAAATTCACGTCGGTTTATACAAGTGCGTTGATACAAATCAGAGCTATTATTAGCTCTAACACATGTATTTTGACCTAACGAACGATAACTCATACAGAAAATGTAATATGCGATTATTTTATGAATTATGTTTGAAAAATTGAAGTAAATTCACGCTACAGTTCTACAATAACTGATTTTATTCTATTAGTAATACAAGTCCAGAGTAATCACATGTGAGACAGTGCAAAGTTATATACTTAAATTAAACTGTATATTCATAAGAGAGCGGTGGCCGAGGTGTTAAGGCGTTTGCACGTAGATCAAGTTCTGTAGACTCTCTGTGTGTTCGAGTCTCCAAAAATGCTAAAGATATATTATCTTGCATTCGGCGACGGATGCTATTTATAATTGGGGGTACGAAACCCAACAGAAAAATAATACACTCACACCATGTAACCACGTGGTGGGTGTACTTTTGCACTCTCCATGGGATTATCATGGAGAGAGTTGTATAAAATCTGTTGGACGCAGGTAAATCCACCCCCATCCCCCGTTGTATTCCGTCAATAGTTAAGTTTATGTTTGTTGTTAAGTTTATGTTTGTTGTTAAGTTTGTTGTTAAGTTTATATTTGTTGTTAAGTTTGTTGTGAAGTTTATGTTTGTGCTGTCTGCAAAAATCAAAATCAAAATCATCACCATTTGTATATATTCATATTCATACAATCATACAATTATATATTCATTAGGATAAGTTTATGTGTTTGTGCCGTCCGCAAAAAATATCAAAATCATAATCATATGTATATAATCATAATCATACAATTATATATTCATTAGGATAAGTTTATGTGTTTGTGCCGTCCATTAGGATAAGTTTATGTGTTGTGTTTGTGTCGTTAATAAAAATTACGGATCACCCTCTGAGCTTTCTAGGATGTTGTTTGACAACCTAGGGGTTCACATGGGGGTTGAGTCTGTATAAATGTGTTTCGTCTAATTTCGAATGCCCCTGAGCTTGCTAGAATGTTGTTTGACAATCTAGGAGCTCAGATGGGGTTGTGTTGTGATAATATGTTTTGTAAATATTTTTTATATTGAAGAAATATTTATTATATAATGAACCAAGAAAATATTAATGCTATTATTTCCGCTATTAAAAAATTAAAACAACATGAAGGAATAAATCTCCCTGATAATTTTGATACTGAAAAAATATTATGCGATTATGAAATATTGAAACAACGAAAAGCCGTGGGTAAATACACACTGACATCTGAGTACAGATTTATGAAACTGATTTATCAATCAATGCTGGTAACTTTGGGAGGAGTAAATGACAAACAGGTAAAATTATTTGCTCCTCTTGCACGTTCGATCGAAAATATCAGATCTGAACTATCTCGTGAATACGAGAAAAAGAAGATTGTAGATAATCGTGTAATGCAACTCAGAAAAATTATGTTATTTAATTCTGTCAATGACAGTGAGAGCAGCGACAGTGAAGGTGTCATGATTGATTGGGAATAATTAACAGAGTTGAACTATACAGAAAAAAAAAATATTTATTTATTAAGAGTACAGAGTTATCTGATATATTCAAATATTATCGACTGATCATATTTTTTTGAATATGCAGATTTGTATGTTTTATTTGCAACAAATTGTACTGATTGTGGATGTGTGCCAAAATGTTTTGCAGCTGCAATTATTGATGGAAAAGTTATTTCTTGCCCTGTTTCTGTATTTATGGATATAATAGCTCTCTTTTTAAATACTTTACACCTTCCTGTATTTCCACGTGCAGAATTCTGACTCTGTGTAATAGCTTGCAGGTTAGATAACCGATTAGTTTTGGGATTTCCATCAATGTGATCAATTACAAGTCCATCTTTGATGACCCCATAAAAACATTCGAATATGAATCTATGAGATAAATAATTTTTATTTCCACTGGTATTAAATACAAAATAACCAAATTTATTAACACTACCGACTGGTTTTTTTTAATCGACAGTGCCTGATTACACCATCTCGAGGCGCCTCATAATTTTTAATTATGGGATGTGCCACAAATTATTTTTGCTCCATTTATATATAATATTATTTGTTTAAATCATTGTTTTGAAATCTGGCTAGATAATCCTCTGCGGTTTTTATAGGAGATTTACCTGACGATGTCAAAGTATTATTTTTTTTGTCATAATATCGTTTTAATTCTCTATATTTTTTACCGCCGCATTTTGCACATAACTGAGTTTTTCCTCTGACTTCTACACCACATTGTACACACGGTTTTGGTCCTAGACTACCATTTTTAACGCTTTGCATATGGTAGCAGCAGAATTCATTCACGCATGGTTTGTTACAAGGAGAAGTATATCCAATTTTGAGCCAAATACATCGATTCTTTGTTTGAATCATTATATATATATATACTAAAATTTAATTTAAATATTTGTCTTAATTATAATAATGGAGGAATTATCCATCATTGAGCCTTCCGCAATCTCGGCGGGAACTAGATTTGATCTTGACAGACTATCAGAATATAAATTTAGTGTTTCGATGCAAGATCTAGCCTTAACAAATGAGGATATAACCGAACGTATCCGTGAAGCCAAGAAGGAATTTCGTGACAATGGTGCGGCTCATGTGTGGTCAACATTTAGGATCGGAAATATTATCGATACTGTAATGTATGACAAACGAGGAAGAATGATTATTAACCACCTTGATGTTCAAAAATATTTTATTTTAATAAAATTTATTGTAAGGACAGACGACGATACTTGGATTATTCGTGACAAGCGTGATCCAGTCCGTATGCAGTCGGGAAATAATATTGTCATCTTGAGTAATAAATCCAAGAGCGGAATACTGACTGGTATTGACAAACCGCATTATGAACGAAAATACTCTGTGACTGCGGTTGTCTATGCAATATATCCGCTGAATAATAAACCTGACGTTGGGGATCTCAAACCGATGAGACTGTCAGAGTCAAGAATAAACTGTGTAGCTGAACGGGTAACAGAACATTTCATAAATGCGATACGTGGTAATGGTTTAACAGATTTACGACGTAAAAAAATAAATACGTGGGCAGAAGCAGTTAAAGATACTGGAGCATCTATCAAAGATGTTGCTGAGCTGGGAAAGCTATTAAAATTTCCAATAACAGTGAAGACGTTAACAGGAGAGATTTTATATAAATCGAAATATGAATCAAGAGGAGCTTCGATAGATATTATTGATCACAATGCACATGCATGGACTATGGCAGTAAAAATATTTCCACGAGACAGAACGGTTAAATTTTATGATGGTCATATATTTGATTTTATCAGGAATATCAGTAAAAGTGACCCTGTATCTGTTTGGTTATTTCAAAGTTCAGAATATGATTATCATGATCAGTTTGTACGGCCTGGTGGGGATATTTATCGTAGAGAATCTCTTCATGTAGAAATGGAACATCTTGCGCTGAAATATACTTCTGACGATGTCAAAGTTAGACAATTACTGAATAATTGTTTTACAGTTCCATCAGTTGCTGTTCACTTCGCTCAGGAGAAAAATGCATGGAAACCGACACGATCAGAATTTATTGAAGATATCCAGAAAAGTTGTATAGAATATGGACACGGTGGATTATGGAATACTAAATACAAGTATAACGACGTTATCTCCGTTGATATGGTAACGTGTTATCCTGGAAGTTTTCTTGGATACGGAGAATGTTCTGAATACTTTAAGAGATTTGGACATCCATCACATGAGATGACCAGTGTTGCGATGAACGGACCCTTACCAGATTTTGACTTAACCGGATTCGCATATATAGAATCATTCGAGTTTACAGAAGATCTCCATCCGATTACTTATGCTTGGTTTGGAAGACATTTTTCAGAAATATGTTGGGTTCCAATAGTACTATTGCGATATATGCTTGATGTTGGAATTTTAACATTATTGAAGGTGAGTGAGGCAATTATATCGTATAGTTTACAGAAGCAAGTTTGGTTACCAGAACCAAATAGATTTAATATCGATGATGCCAGGAGAGAATTTCCTGATCTCAATGAAGATGACATTATTAAAATTACTAATGATATACGTAAATGCAGAGATGAGCATGATGAGAAAGTTGCAAAAGATCTCGGTAGAAAGATAATTGGTAAATTTACACAGGGAGGATCATACGATTATAAACGACACTGTACAAGATTGATTATGGGCGATGCTGAACTCGTTTTTATAATCGCTGATACAACGGAAAAAAAACACATTTATAAGCCGATGTAATGCTTATTTATCAGACGGAACCAAACTAGGTACAATTGTGATCTATATTGATGGTGACTCACCGCAGTTTACTCACTTAAGATCTTCAATGCTAGCCTATGTTTCGATAAATCTACTGTCTATGATAAATAGATTTCCTCGTTACGCTGTCAGAGTTGCTACGGATTCGTTCTACATAAATAAAAAATATACGGATTTGTTAAAACCGCCACTTGGTAATGGTGAATGGGGATCATGGAGAATAAAACAAGAAAATATACTTAGTTATTCTGAATCTGCCGACGTTGAAATTAAGGAAATATATTACAAAAATAATAATCAAGTATCAAAGTCATCAGCACCATCTGTATATGATCCTGTGGCTAGACATAAGACTGTTTATCTTAACGGACGCGGTGGTTCAGGTAAAACAACTGGTGCGATTAAATTATTCCTGAACAACCATTCAGATATAATTGTTTTGACACCGACACATAAACTCGCCAGAGAAATAAAAGAACGAGGAGTAAAATCATGTACATATCATAGTTTCTTTAGATGGTGTGGAGACACATGGACTTCTGAGCGAATGGGTGAGAAATATATACCTAAATATATTATATGGGACGAGATAGACACGGTACCGTTAGAAATATTAAAAACATTTCTTGATTGGTTATTGACAAAGAATACTGCTGTAATAATGTGTTGCGATCATGGTCAACCACCACCCTTTATTGGACAGTCACCACATGAATGGCTGAAGAATAATGTAGATTATTATGAAGAAATAAATGATGACCATAGAGCTATTGATGAACCACTGAAAGAACTTAAAAGATTAATCAGACTACAGCCAGATAAAATACAATGTGAGATAACGCGTAAAGTAATTCCAGAAACTACTATGAATGATTTTTTGAATTTATGGAGAGCTGCTGATTTGATAGTCGCAAGTAGAAAGATAGTTCGTGATAAACTACAGGAGAAATTAGTTACGTTACATAAAGAAAAGTTTTCAGATCTACCTGTACCATTATATTATCGCCCAGTTGATACTCGACGACAGAATATTGAAGTTGAAATTCCTGGTGATGGGATACAAAATCTTGTACTGAATGATATTGTTTTGGTTGCTGTTGATGTTGTTGAGAATGCGCTGAGTATGGATAAATCTCCATGGATGTTAGGATACGCTATAACGATTCACTCATCACAGGGATTAACTATTTCTGATACAAATATCTGGATTGTCGATGATCGGATCGAATGGTCAAATTTAGTCTATCTCGCAGCATCTCGAGTCAGAAGAATATCTCAACTACATAGGGTTATTATGAATTTTACAGAAAATAATGATCAAACTGTTAATAATGACATAATAAGAAAAAAACTATCTGGTTATAAACAATGTGACCAAAAAAAAATAATCGTGATTTTGATATCAATACTGAATTTATTATAACACTAAAACAACGACAGAATAATCATTGTGCAAGCTGTAACGCAGTAATGTTATGGCAGTATTCGAATAATAATCCAAGACAAGTTACCGTAGACAGAATTAATAGTGATCTTGGTCATATACGTGATAATGTGATGCTAACCTGTCTTGAATGCAATCGACGTAGAGGTTCTGGTTATGTAATTGTATGTGGTGGTAATTGCGTATCCTCAGGAATTACCTGTAATTGTTCACGCACAAATCCACGTTGAGGGGCGGTTGAATCTAGCCTGTAGATTGGAGGTCTACCAGTGGATCTAACCACGCTAGAAATTGTATGTGTAGTCACACTCCAGACAGGATCAGTTGCTCTTTTTTTACCACCTTCAAGTTCACCAGGTTCATATAAATATCTCACAGTTACATTACCTAATACTGGTTGAGAGAAAGATTCACGTCGTTGTATTGGTATATATTTTTTGTGATCGCATTAGAAGGTTTCATGGAAGTTGAACGAGTAATTTCATTATTCAATGCAGCTATCACACTTGGTAACCTTGCAACCCATTCACGAGATCTCTCACCGGACTTAAAGTCAGTGGATATTTCCTTTGCATATTGATATCCAAATAACCGCTCAGCAAGTGTTCGATTAAATTGTTCAACGATTGCCTGATCACGATGAATTTCAGTATGTCCTCGTCTGATTTTAACATTATGTTTTTTCATCAACGATAATACCGCACCAAGAAATTCTTTACCAGGATCAACTTGTAATAATTGTGGCCATCGTAGACCACCACGTTGATAAATTCGCTCAAACGCAGATGCAACTTCAGATGCTGTCTTTGTTGATAATGGTTCCACTTCTTTATATCTACTTGCAACGTCAACGACAGTTAATGCGTATTTGTACGTGCGTGATTGACGTCTACGTGTTTTAATAGTATCGTGTGGTAAAAATAAAATATCTGCTTGATGAACTTCATTAGGGGTGCTGACATTAAAATGTGCGTACTGAATTTTTTTAGGTGGTGGTAGATAAATTTGCCATATTGCCTGTCGTGATAACCACGCTGCAGCAACAGAACGTGAGACTTTTGCTGCTTCAGCAAGTTTAGAAATCGCTGCTCTGCCTTTCCAATATCCTCTTGGGCTATAATAAATAGACTCCATTATAATAGTTATATAATTAATTACCAGCCCCTAACATTATTTTACCTTTCATGGCAGTTTTTACTAGAAAACTAGCGAGTTTTTCTCTGACAGATTTACTGGGTATAGAATTTAACGCATTAATCAATTTTACATCTGCGAGATGCCGTTGTTGTAAATCTATACTTTTATACGCAACGTCATGAACATGACACGCTTGATCAATCTTATTTATTGGATACTCTCCTGGTCTTGGTTGATCTTGATCATCAAGTCGGATATCAAGTCGAGTTCCAGGACCACAATAATTATATCCAGGAACATGTTTCTCACCTGGGTATTTAGCCCATGGAGTTCCTGGTAATTTCCCTAATGAAGCAGCGGTATCTCCACCTGTCTTTGATGAAATAAATTTATATTTTTTTGTACCACATTTCACACACTTGCCTGTAATTGCACGTCTTTTATTCTTCGTTGTTATTGTTGTTAATTCAGTGATGGACGTAGGTGCTCTGCATCGAACGCAATATAAATCCATGTTATTTATTATATGGATATAATTGACTTCTCTGCGACACAAAAACAGGAACCAGTAAAGCACCATCCAGCACTACCGAATTCTATCAGAATGATTATACTAGGCCCATCTGGATCAGGGAAGACACAATTATTGCTTAATCTAATAATGAGATGGCTGAAGTGGGATAAATTATATTTGGTAGCACCATCTGTAGATGATCAACGGTGTTACGAAATACTTAAAGATTTTAATGAAAATGCAAAATTATTGGACGAAAACGGTAATGATGTTGTTGACTTTATTACCGATATTGATGAGGCACCATCTGTAGATGACCTAGATGGATTTATTAATAATTTAGTGGTGTACGATGACGTTATGCTGGATAGACAAACAAATCCAGCTCGGATATTTTCCAGAGGTAGACATAAAAATACAGACGTTATTTATGTTACTCAACGTTATACACAGATACCTAAAGTGATCAGAGATAATTGCAATATTTTAGTTGTATTTAATGGAGTAGATAACTACACGCTGCAAAATATTTATTACACATGGTGTTCAGGAGATATGGATATGATTAAGTTTAAAAACTTCTTTTCAAAAGCACAAGCTGTTCCGTTCGGATTTATAACAATAAATCTATATGACCCAAGATCCAGATATCGTATAGGTCTGGATAAAATCTTTGTTTGATTTATAGCAGCAGGAAGGGTGAAAAACAACCAAAATTAATTGACCAACGAGTAAACTAAACGCACTATAAAATAAAAACAAAAAATCAACAATAAAATAACAAAATGAGCTAACCCAAACGATTTGTCTGTTTTCAACAATACAGAAATAGTCTCGTTTAGAGACTTTGGTTTAGAGTTATTGACATTGTTTTTTCAGCCTTCGTAGGAACCTTATGTTTTAGACAAATGACGATTCAGCCAAGTGGTCTGTTCACCCTTCCTGCTGCTGGCCAGAAGGCAACAATCAATTCTGTGACAACCTTCAAAGCATCTCCTTGCTATCAGTAAGGCGTCTAACTCCTGACCAGAATTCTACGGAATGGCATTGCTCATCATAGCAATAAAGGGCTCCTACCTGAGAGTCTGTGTGGCTTCAGGAAAGAATGAGTGAATACAAACATATTGCTTGCATCTTGTCCGTTCCAGCTGAAATGCAAGGAACAGAACTAAAGCCTATACATGAAATTCGTCGACCTTGCATAAACCTTTGACACAGTCGGTTTTGGTGACCTTTGGAAGATCATGCCGTATTCGGTTTGTCCAGAAAAAACTCATTGTGATGGCTCGGCAATTCCATGACGGCATGCTTGCTCATGTCGTGGACGACAGCGAGTCATCTGATCCATTCCCGTTCACCAATGAAGTCAAGCAAGCATGTGCGTTTGCCCAAGCTCTCCTCAGTAAAATGTTCTCTGCTATGCTTACTTCCGTAATCACAACAATGGGATTAAAATCATGCACTGAACTAACGGCAAGTTCTTCAATTTCAGGAAACTACAGGCGAATATAAAGTTACATGAAGAGGCTGTTTGTGATATATTTATTGACGGCTGTTTCTTGAATGCCAGATCCGAGTCTGACATTCAACAGAATATGGACTGCTTCTCTTTGACAATGTCGATCTCACAATCAACATCAAGATGACATAGGTGATGCACTATCCTGCATAAGGAAAGCCTTACAAAGAGCTTACCATCTCAGTAAATTTCCAAACCATCCTGGCAGGGGACAATTTCATCTATCTCAGTAGCAATCTGTCGCACGCAGACACATCTATGATGAAACCAATGCCAACATTGCTAAAAGTTTTGCCTTTGGCAGACTACGCGCAAAAGTGTGGGAGCATAGTAACCTCAGACTACAAACAAAACAGGAAGTCTACAAAGTAATTTTCTTTTTAAGCCTGTTGTATGCTACCGAAAACTAGGCTTTGTACAGACGCCATGCCAGGAAACCGAGTGATTTTTTCACCTGTCCTGCCTGAGGAATTTTAGGATGACAAGACGGAATCACAGGCTCCGAGAGAATCAACTTCTCACCAGGACAGGCATTCCAAGCATCCGCACGATGCTGATGAAATCACAGATGAGATGGGCAGGCCATTCCACCAGGATGAAAGAAGAGCGACAACCTAAGAAGGTCTTCTAAGTGAGCTAAAGGAGGGAATGCGATCTAGAGATGGTCAGAAGAAACGCTTCAAGGATTCCCTCAAGTCATCCTTGAAACACTTCAACATTGACCCTAAGTCTTGCGATGATCGCGTATAGGATGGCTCCAACTAGTGCAGTCTCATCCTTACTGGACCCCTGTCAAGTGTGCCATAGACAGTTCAGAACACAAAATGGCATGATCAGCCACTCATCTACTCACGTACTCAAACCAGTTAGTGATGTAATGGTCGTCGTTGAAGCATAGACTATTTTCCAAAATGAATTTAACTAGTTCAATCGTCAGGTATCGGTGTAACGTTACTTAATGGGCTGACTGGACCAGAACTTGTTCCAAATTATAGGGCAAATAGAAAAAAATATTTATAACATGCAAATTCAGCTCTTTAACTTGGACGTTTTCACCTAATGTTCTTGAAATTCATACATTATACTGATACGTTTGGTTTCAGAGTGCTGTTCTATTCTTCCAATCAGGAAACGTCGGTTGTAAAAAGAGTAGATATGCAAATGAGTAGGCGGGGAATTCTCCGTTTTGTGTTTAATTATCAAGGTTGTGTTTTATCCCCTTTAAACTTGTCTTTATTTTTTAACGGTCTGAAACCCTTTTTAGCTGAAGGAAACAGGTGAGTTTCGGTAGAAACATCAGCGCTATTTTTACTATTGTATGCAAACGATTTAATTGTCTTTGCTGACACTGCTCACCAGTTGCAAAATACGCTCAGTAGGCTGCATACATATTGCCTAAAGTGGAACTTCAAAGTACATATAAAAAAACTAGATTTATTGTATTTTGCTGAGGTGGCTATCTCAGAAATTATGAAAAGTGATACTTTGTCCCTACAGAGGACAAGATTGAATCATATTATAAGTATCTAAGATGCATATTTTCGTCACAAAACTCCTTGTATACGTGCCAGAAAACTCTTTCTTTGCAAGCATTGAAGGCTACGCATATTTTGAAGCAAGGTCTTTCAAACTTTGGCAGATTACCTCTAACTGGATTACTTCGTCTGTTTGACTCTAACATAGCTCCCATTCTAAATTATGGTGCTGAGGTTTCGAGGTTTTATGAAGCTCATTTGTCATTTTGTAAATATATTCTTGATACGTCTATGTCAACTCCAAATGCACCCAAATATAAATGAATGCTTAGAATTAGTAAGCGGAATATAATGTATAGATGTATTTTGAAATATTGTCTTAGAATTCTAAATATACCAGAAGACAGATATCCTAAACAATGCTAAAATTTACAGCTAAGGTGGGGAAAATTGTGATTGCTAGATTAACAATGTTAATGTTAAAAAGCTTCTATTTACTACGTATGGATATGGCAATGTTTGGTGCAAAAGGGGCGTAAATGATGAAAATAGAATTCTTTGTTTAGTCAGAGATGTGAATATATTTTTAGGCAAAAGCTGCAGGATGAGATTAAGTCAATGGAAAAACTGCGTTTCTAAGGTCATTGAGAATAGAATTCACTTGTCAAAGATATCTAGAATTGCTAGGAGATAGCGATTTTTGTTATGTAGTCACTATGCCTAGAGTGGGGAATTTGTCTATCAGAAAATATTTGCCAATATGAAAATATTTGTTTTGAAGAAAGATTATGTCAAATTTGTAATGTTAATGTAGAAAATGACTTCCATGTTATTACTGTTTGTCCGCTATATTGAGAATTACAAAGAAAATATTTACCTACCTTTGCATAAAATCCAACTTTAGAAATAAATTATTTTTTTAAATACAAAATGATACTAGAAAATTATGATGACCAATTTAGCACTTTTTACTGATCACTGTGTACTGAGTAAAGAAGGTTTTCTATCCTGCTATATCGACATTAGACCCATACTACAAAATGTATGTTTGCTCCATGCAGGCTTTAGGGTTATCTTTTCTCTATCCTTTGTCATTACTGTGTAATATAAATTTGCATTTCAGATAGAAACAATATAGAATAATTGATTACTTGCATGTATAACATTTTCAAAGTAGCAATGTTGTTTGTTTCTCTGTTACATACTCAAACACCCTTTTGTATTG
>JAECUM010049427.1:0-18267 GCA_016617855.1 Megalonaias nervosa
GCGATTGATTGGTATATTCACGTCGGCGCGGTTCATATTGCGTAAACTGTACGAAATATGTATTCCTTTGTCGTTGTTTAAATGGATTTAATTCTGAATATAGTGAGTAAGTCATTGCTTAAAATTTCGCAGTGAATATTAGATTATATGACTCAGACGATGTACAAAATCTTTATTCAGACACATACGCAAGAGCTTTTAAAAGACACTTGAGTCTCTTCCGTTTCTAAGTAATTGACCATAATGTGCATTGGCAAGCACATTGTGACAGTTTTTGTGTGGATCGTTTTTTAACTTAGCTTTAACACTTGTAGTCAAATCGCTACGCTGTATATAGTGTGGCAGTTTATATTGATGTCTAATGCTGGGGCATCATGCCGCAGACATGTAGCATCACGTCCCACCCAGTCACATTATCCTGACACCAGGCCGACCAGTCCTAACACTAACCTGTTAATGTTGGGCGCCAAGAGAAGCAGCTGCTAGTATCATTTTTATAAGTCTTTGGTATGATTCGACCGGGGTTCGAACCGCATCCGAGGCTGTAACCACTTAGGCCATCGGAGCGGCCTAACCTGTGAAAGAAAGGACATCGATTACCCACTGATGGGAACGTATATATCTTTATCACATAAAATACATGTCCAGACCAAAAGGCTTTACTCGAGAAGGAACTGCTGATTAGAAACTCTAGCACCAACATGGCCGCCACCTTCCTCCCATTTATGCACTTCTTGGTCACAGTTTAGTCTATATAGACTGATCATACATGGCTGAGTATTTTGGTTAATAATCGAAAATGTACTATTTTAAATTCGTACATGTGAAGTTTTATTTATTTGTCACAATACTTCCGGCAATTCAAAATGTTGTACGCTTAAGACCAGCTTACATATATATGCAATAAAAAAAAGTTCTGCATCTCGATTTTTTTATCAATTTCTGTATTGATTTTCTTTAAATGCAGAATACCTTCTTTAACTCTGTGTGTGTGTGTGTGTGTGTGTGTGTGTGTGTGTGTGTGTGTGTGTGTGTGTGTTTTCAAACTATTCGAATGATAGTGTAATTGTCCGACAGTTCGGACTTAATATTGTCATTGAATCTTTTGCCTATTTTGACGTTGTGATATCGCTCCAAGCTGTAAACCATATTCGATTGCTACACTTTCCGCCTGGATTGCTACAATCCCAGATCCACAATACATGTGTCTGTTCAGATGACTCCTGATCGACTGGGTCACAAAGAAAAGAGAAACAATGTCCAAGAAATATGTGTGACTATGCAGAAAGGAAAAATATAAATACATACATTTTTTTTTAAGAAATGAAGCGTAAAGTGTGTCAATACTGCCTAAGTATCGATGTCGGACGTCACTGCAAATAATCGTAATGTCATACTCTTTAATGGCCGACGTGTCCGACTAACAGTAAATGTGCTTGTTTGTACAATAAATATTCACATCTTGAAGATTATAAATTTGAAACAATACTACTGTACGCTTTAGTAAAGAACATTTATTTATTTATTTATTTATTTATTTATTTATTTATTTATTTATAGGATTATGCACCTTGTTTGGAATCGTCATCTTCTTCCATTTGTCCCGAGCAACACGTGCAGAAAATCAATATCACTGTCAGTGTACATTTAGACCACTTCGGTTATTTAGGCGAAACAAATATGTGCCTTGGATGTAAGTTGGCGCATTATTTCACACAAAAATAATTCCCTTTGTTCGCCGGAAATTTCTTCTCCAAAAAGAAACCGCAATCTATTTGGACCGCCTCGGCCATTGTACCATTGAACTGACCATATGACTGACCGAGAAAATGCGACAGGCCTGGCTTTATAGTTTGCGAGGCCCCTAGTGCTATGATGGCAGAGGCACACGACAGGTGGAGTTACTGTATTAAGCCTAATTTTTTATCAAATGAAACGAATCCGCCTTGCCTAAGACCGGCTCGGAATTGCAAATCAAAGAAATAATTCGATACATTCGCAACTTTTCGGTCAAACCTTGTTTCGTAAGTAATCTAAATGGTCCGAAAAGCAAATAATGGCAGCCAATGACATACGTTCGATCTTTTATCCACATGATTGAATCTAAGTTGCGAATGCGTTGCTGTATTGTATTCCAACCCTTTTTTTTACATATCAAAACTATTTGCAGAATATGTTCAGCAACATCTCAAACGTTTGCAATGCTGATGTTTCTCAAAATACTGAGTTTTTTTATCGAATATCAGGGTCCCAACAGTCAAAGCGTAGTTCTTTCTGCGGTACACTTGAGGAGATCTCTAACTTGACTGAGCCGACTGTCAAATTGTATTATGCAAAGAGTTTCATAATTTTCGTGTGAAATAAACAGGATACTATGATTTAAAATATTACACATTTTATCAGGGACTTGACATGAGTCTGACATTTTTCTGTGGCGTTACTAACAAATATGTCGCAGTGAACGCTGTATTATTGTTATTATTATTATTATTATTATTATTATTATTATTATTATTATTACTCTATCATCAAAAGGACTCAATCAAAAAAATGTGCATACAGCGCAATCGACATTCATCCGTCTGCTTCAATAGAAACACGCGTTAATGCTGAAAAGAACAATATATTATGCACATCTAAATTGTGTGTTTAATTTTTGTCCATGATTGAAGATTGTAAGAATCATTTTGTAATCAATATTACATAACTAAGTATGTCCATGATTGTGGATTTGCACTTGAAGATCGTGTAAATTTTGTAAACATGTTTACAAGGCCTTAGGACTTTAGAAGTTTCTATATGTCATCTTGTTGACAAATTTCATTGGAAAATGACCCTCATCATGGTTTTCTTATTGCGTCTTAGTTTTTACCTTAAGGTAGTGATCAACAGAATTATTAATTTTTACCTTAACATCTGTAAGTAGTGTAGTGGGGTACTATAGCCCTCATCATGGCAAAAAAGGAAAATCAGCCTGGGACACTATGGCCCTCCGATTTATAGGCCCAAAAAATCTGCCTGGGGCACTATGGCTCCAATGGGAATTTTGTATTAGCACATCTCTTCCTCCTCTTTAATTCTTTCTTCCTCCGCTATGGCCTCCATAGCCAGTTCATCTAAAAGGCGCTTGGCATATTCCAGGTGCATTTGGAGTTCTAAAAGCTTAGCAAGTCTACTATTCATTTTTAATGTTGACGAGTCAACGATGGGTAGCTAGACTGACGATTAAGTCGCTTTATATACTTGAAGCACGGACGTGAAGGTAAACATCCCCTAACACCCAAATTTACAATACCACTATTACCATCACATCAAACGCGCGGACCTAAAAGAAGCACTCACGTTGACTTTTTACTTTTCACTTACAAACACATACATGCACGGGTGGACAAGACAGAGAAAACAAAGGGTGGATTTTTTACTGACAAAAGAAACGAAGTGCCTATAGACACACTTCTATTTATTTTTTAAAATTTTAAAAGTTTTGGCAAATTGAATTAGTATCTCTTTTCGAGAGTATTGGGGTAGCCCTGAAAAGGGCTGGGTTTGTTTGTTAACGGGAGTGATGGCAATCTTTTTTCACTGTCTAAGATTGCGTCCCCGTCTGGCGGCAGGCTTTCCTATACGATACGGTCTGCTTCTGCGGAAAGAGAAAGAGAATTCTTTGGTGTCCACACGGCAGTCCACAAAACCTCTGTCTGGTTCTTGCTGCTGCTGCTGCTGCTGCTGTTGTTGCTGCTGTTGTTCTTCTCTCTGCTTCTTCTGAAGTCTGTACTTCTCAGTCCATTCTTTTTGTTCTTTCTTAATTTTCTCTCTAAAGACCTCTTCTATTAGGTCTTGGGCTATGGATAATATACTGACATTCTCTATCTCTTCAGGCTTCGGTATCAGGTTTAGCCTGACACGATGTAAACTGACGTAAGCTTCGTTCAGCTGGGCTAGTCTGGAAGGCATGTTCATAGGTAGACGAGTCAACCATGGATGGCCAGACTGGAGACCAACCCGCTTTATATGGTTCAAACGCGGACGCGATAGAAAACATCCCTACTCGGTTTTAGTGTCGGAACGCTATGATAGCTCGTGTCATGGTGAGGGATAGAGAGAAGTCAAAGAGCATATATTCACAGTGTTTTTTGAAAACAAACCACAGACACATTTTTTTCAAAACACAACATTTTTTATTCAACCAACAAGTAACAGGTAACAATAACATCAAACAAATTATTTTTGACAAGGTTGACAACGTTGTGAAATCATGTGAGATTTCCATTGATGGAAGTCATGAGGCCATTGATGTACACTACGTTTCCTAGCTAAAGACAACAGATAACCATAATGGTCACAATACCATCGATCTACTTTCTCATCATTTCTAGAAGAGTTACGATCAAAATAAGTCACTAAATGTTCTAAATGATATCCAAGACTGCGTTGATGAAGAAAATTCTCACAATATTGTCCACACACCATGGAATCTGTGCCTTGTAATTTCACATTATTGTATCGTGTCGTCTGGACATTTCTTCTCATAAAGTCAATGATATCGTCTTCCAAAGGGGGGTAATCCATACGAGTCAAAATATTCTACACAATTCTCTTGAGGGAAGTAGACGGCAACCCAGTGAGTTCCTGGAAGATGACTTTCGTCCGTGTTGATGACATAAACTTGATGGTCTTGAGGTTTGCGATGAGGTAGTTCATCTTTAGCGCACACGACAGGATTCCAAGAAGCAGTATACGAACTATTGTTCAAAAGGTAATAAAGTTCCCACGTATCCATTTTTTGTTGTGTTGTTTTTTTCCTTCACAGGTAATGATAAGTCATCAATTAAATCTGACTTTTTGTTTGAAACTATCTGTCAAGTAGCCGTTTCTTCGCCTTGTCGCCGCACTCTGGGCTAAGAGAGCTTCGATGCGATAGATCTCTAGAGTAGTCAATGGAGTGCAAAAAAGATCACGCAAGCCTTATATCACTCATGCAACACTGCTTCTTCTGAGATGAGACTCCAAGCGTCGTCCAGATACTCGTCCAATTTTCCTTCTTGACTCATTCCCAGACATTTATCGTGTTGAATTTGACTGGGATGATCGTTTTGACATCCATAACAATCTCTCTTACTCAATTCCGTAATTGTATCTGCTAGGTGTTTAGCAAAACAGGACACTAAATGTTGTTCTTGTTCTGGCCATCTGGACTTGACTACTACCTCGTCCTCTTTGTCTTGGTCTTGGGGTTCTGCTTTCACGATATCCTCCCATTCCATTTCCAAAGATTCTCTACTGTTTAAAGAGGGATAGGAGTCTTCCATTGTGTCTAATAGTCTAGAATGACTTCTCTCAAACTGTTGATTTCTATTGTATTATCGAATTCAGCATACAGGGTGATGTTGACCGTCTCAGTGAGAGCTTCTGCAAACTGAAGTTCCACACGCAGTTGACCGGATTTTATAGGGTGGAAATGTCCCTCGTCGCTGCCTTGGTCTGGAGTGAAATCAAAGGCCCACAAAGTGTAACCTCCGACATAATCTTCGTACAAAATACCGTGACTGGCGTTGGTTCCTAGTTACCCCGTACCTTCGTACAGGGATAAGTACGATCTCAAGTAATTCTTCTGGGCAAAGTTAGGTTCGAAGGGTCTGGTATACAAAGTCTTGCCATCGCGACTGACTTCGATCTTGGACACTCTGTAGTGCTTAAACTGGAAAGGATTTTGATCGTGGGCTCCGTTGAGGGCTGCATTACTGACGATGCCAACGATTAAACGTTTGGGTAACTGTCCTTGGAACAGATGATCTTCGATCTTGGATCGGAGTCCAGCAGCAATGGTGAATGTTTTCACTTCTACACGTCGTATCGGATACTTGGCGGTCGATCTGCTCAATGTTTGACTGATGTCGTTTCCCGCTTTAGGTAACACTTCTACACGACGCACGTAAAGTCTGGCTTCTTGGATGATGGTTTTGTACTCGTTGGCATGAGCCATCAAACGGAAAGCGACACTGCTGCGATTGAGTCTCAGGCGAATATCCAATCTGTTCAGCAAATACTTGTCTTGCAACCACATGTCCAAATGCAAACGATCCATCAGTTCTAAACTACGACCTTGCAGGATTTTCCTTCGACGGTTGTTAAAACCCACATTGTGAGGATTGTCATCGGCTGTCAGGGCTGTGTCGTTAAACATGTCTTCACCTGCGGTGTCAGGTTTCCATACCACGCAAGCATCCAGATGAGTGTTCTTGGCCTCTTTTCCGTACGTCAAGAGATTTTCTAGGTACGCTCGGTAAGGGTAAGTATCCATGCTACTGCTGACCAGTTTGTTATTCAAGTACAAATCCACTTCGCTGAACAAGGGATGCATGAAATTGTTGACGGGAGCTCCCGGATTGGTGTTGTCGGTTTTGATCACTTTCAGTTTCAGGTACAAGTAACTGCTATTCAGATCGAGATAATCTTCCGGCTGTCCTTTGATTTCAAACTCGATGGGAGCTGAATCCGTCAAAGAGGAGACGGGATGAAATTCGACCCATTGGGATTCTTGCATCGTCATCATGGTGGGTGGCATGGCAAACAGATCCAGTTCCGACTCGGAACAAGCACAAGACTCTCGGTGCATCATTTTCATTTTTTTAATAATCAAAAACGTCTAACTCTCGGACGGTTTTTCTTTTCTTAGACTTTCTAGCTCTAGGGGTGTGAAGTCCTCTGAAGGGGTGTTTTCGTCGTCTTTTTCTGCCTTGTCCTTGCTGTGGCGTCAGGGAAGCAGGAATGCCTAACTCAGCATTGCCCAGGGCATTTATAGAAGTTTCTCGCCGACCCAAAAGGTCTTTCCCCGTTTGAAGCAAGACATTTTGCCTGCTCTCAAAAAAGCTTCTTTGGGGTTTTGTTTGTCAATGATGACATTTTGGAGAAATTCTTTACCTTGCGTCAACGCGGCATCTTTTAAGGCGTGCAATCCCCGTGTCACCATCGGTTTCAAAATGGGAACCACTCTACGAAAGGCCGATTTGAGCATATCACCTAAACCATGTCCTCGCTGTCGAGCAACTCCTTGGTACACAGGATACATGACTGACAAAAAGTTAGAGTAATCGTTTTCGAAAATGGAGTTTCACTGTGACTTTCCCTATGGTGAATGAAATATTTTGTCCCAGATTTCCTTTTATAGTAATGTTGACAGTGTCGAAATAAGACTTACTGACGGGCAAATAGTGAGGATGTACAAATTCGTGGTGAACGTGATAGATGTTTCCACCTTCCTCGTCAGCAGACGTGGCAGAATCCACTTTGAAAGGAATGACACGCAGTAACGGTACGGAGGTGTGTCCCACCACGTTGTACTCCACCACATCGGAGTATACAAACATCAGATTCAGTCCTTGGTTCATTTCTACAGGGAATCTAAAATATCTCCCAAAATCTGAGTTACTGATCACGGCTGGTATTTCGTTTGCAATCTTGATAAACTTGGGGTCTCCACCCAAAATGTCATACAATTCAGGACAAAATGTAATGGCAATACTTTGTCCTCAGAAAATTTGATGAGTAGGCGTCGAGATATTTTGTGGTAATCGATCGTGACACTTTTTTCTGGTTTTCTCCAAGACTTTACCAAACATGAAATTGAACCTGTCAAAGAAGTCAAAGTACGTTGGAAAGGATATCCTCCCAGTTTGGACTCTTGACAACACTTGACAGTTTGACGAAATTGAACCTCTCCACACCACACGTTGTTGTTCACCAAATGTTGACCACTAAAATAATAGCCCGCAGGAATTTTCAACAGATAAGTGGTTCGTTTAGTTTTGGGGTCTTGTGATTTCATAGAGTCAGCTATACTGCTACGTTCATCCAAGGCTTGTTGCACTTGTTCGTCATGAACTTCTACCGTAAAAGTGTTTTGATTTTCGATGATGTTTTTGATTTGTGTAGGATGAATCATTTACACTAAAGCCACTTCCCAATGGGCTTCGTGATCCAATTGGACGGCTTGAGGAAATCTGGCCGAAAAACAGCACAAAGTGTTATTGGGAAACACCTCCATGGAACTGTCACTGGGTAACGTTAAGTAAAATTGGTTGTTCATAATTCCACAGTTCTAGTGTCCGAGGAGTCACTGGAAGTCAGAGGAGTGTCTAAAAGAGGATTGTTGTGATTGGATTGGTGACTAACGTTGGGCGCAAGGCCACCGTTGTTGTTGTTGTTGTTTCCGTTAGAGGAATATTTCAGAGACGGATTGGTAAGAAGGTAACCAATGTAACTGCTCAGTAAAATAGTCCACAATTGTTTGTCTCCTTGTTGCAAACTCAAATTGGCAATGGCAGCACCGATGACACAATACACCACAAAGATTTGGCAGAAAAAGACGATTTGCGTTTAGGCACACGTTCTCCACACCACACCCACAAGGGTTGCTTTTGTAGATCTTGCAGAGAAGAACTGGGCAACGGAGTGGTCACTGTAGTAACTGAGACTGTGTTAAAGGGCATGATGGTCACTTCTTTTTATAGTCGATGAGTTGCGAAGCGTCGATCCAAGAGTCCAAACTGGGATGATATCCTTTCCAACGTACTTTGACTTCTTTGACACGTTTCTTTCCTACTTTTCGGGTTCTTCGATCGATAATTCTTTCGATCTCGTACATGTCGTCTTCTTTTTTGGTCACACGTTGTAACTCGGGCAAGTAAAACGTTCCTTTTAACACTTCTCCGTTCATGTCTTCTAATTTATAGACGGGAGGATGACGGTCACGCACACGTTCGATGACACGAAACAATTCGGTGGTCGAATTGGGTAAGTAACCTTTGTCGAAAGTGCGTTTGGTTTTGCCAATGCGTACCCAATCTCCTGATGCCAACACTCCACCTTTCTTGGGGACAGGCACTGTCGTGGACGTACCAAACAGGCGCTCGAAGACGGTCACTTCGTTGTCGAGAGTCACTTCTTGGAGGGCACGCCCTATGCTCCGATGGTAAGATTGATTGTACGATTGGACGAGGTGTGGCAAGACGTCGATGTACTTGAGAGTGTGTTGATGCGTAAAATATTTCCACATGCGTTCTTTCAAGGTGCGTTGAAAACGTTCCACGATGCTGGCTTTGGTTTCGGGATTCTCGGTGGGGAGAAAATGAATGTCACGTTTCTTCAATTCTTTTTGGAAAGCTTGGTTTAGAAATTCGGTGCCTTTGTCAGTTTGCCGTCGAAGAGGGTGACGCCCACTTTGTTTCAACACCAATTGCAGGGCTCGCACTAACTCAGTGCTAAATTTGGAAGTCAATGGTACGACCCAAGCAAATTTGGAAAAGACGTCGATGATACAAAACAAATATTTGTAGCCACGATTGTAGGTGGCCAAATGAGAGACATCGGCTAAATCTGTTTGCCATTGGTGATCGATACCCTCCACTTGGGTGCGACTTCTGGAAAATTTTCGTCGAATGCCCTTGTGTAAGGTGTACGTGGCTTGTTCTTGTACCAGCGTTGCACATGAGGTAAACGGATACTTTTCAGTCGAGTTTTGGCAGCATGATACAATTTCTGAACTCCTCCGTAACCTGCGGGATGGGATGGATCGTAGTAAATGCTGGCTAACACCTTCTTCATGTTTTAATAAGTGATCCAATCTTCACTGATGCTACTCTTGTCTTTCTGTGGTATTTTCTTGGTTTGTAATGCTTTGCGTGTCCGACGAGCAATAGGTGTTGAGGAGGAGGACAGTGTTTGAACAGGGGTAATCAGTTCTTGTTTCACATCTGTCTTGGCTTTCGTTTTCTCTTCTGAGGAAGAGGGAGTAGCCATCATCTTTTTAATCCAACCAATTCTGGATGTAGGTGGTGTTGTTAACTTGCGTATTTTTTCTGGTGGAGTTTGAAACTCTTCTTCTTTTTCTGTCTTGATCACTGGGACTAGTGGTAGTGGACTTTCTGTCTTGACCATTGGAAGTGGTAGTGGTGGTGATGGACTTTTCATTAAGGCCTTAAAATCTTTCAGAATGGGTTGAGCTGTTTCGTCTAAAGTTTTCTGGTCAAAGAGTTGCAGTCGTTGCAACAACTGACCGTACCGTTGCCATTTTTCCGTTTCTGACAAATCGCTGCGATCCATCAACGACGTTCAGACAACATTCGCTCACCGTATCGATGACATCTTTGGAGGCAGTTTGAATGAGTTGTTTTCGCATGGGTGGAGGAGCTTTGGACAGGACAGACAACATGTCCCAATGTTTGACTAAACGAGGAGGCAGTCCTTTCCTTTTCTTTCCTTTGGGGGTAGAAGAGGAATGTCTTTTGCGGGGTGACATCTTTGTTTGTTGATTCCGGGACACACACCAAAAATACACTAACGTCGATGACTTTGTCACACGGTCTTTTATCCTTTTTGGGGACTATCGCTTCGTCATAAAGGTGACGATGTGTTTTCCAAAATCGCCAAAGAATCCTCCTCTTTGGTAGCTCCTCTTTTTCTTTGGACGAGTGTGTCTTTTCTGGGGGTGACGTCGATGTTTGGCTAAGCGTTTTTTCGCATGACGAGACTGTCTTTTTCTTTTACCTTTCTGGGCAGGAGAACGACGATGAGGTGACATCTTTTGGTGTACAACATACACTGACATCCATGGCTCCACATGCGTCTTTTATCTTACTTTTTTTTGGAGCCTGTCCTTTACCCTTGTGATAAATTTATCGGCTATCTTAGGGCCAAAGAAACCTCCCTTTTCCTGGCTTCTCCTTTTCTTTGGACGAGTGTGTCTTTTCAGCGAGTGTCGCCGATGTTTGGCTAAGCGTTTCTTAGGATGACGTGACTGTCTTTTTCGTTTTCCTTTTCCTTTTTGGACCGAAGAAGAACGACGATGGTAACGGTGTACACTTCTTGGAAGGGACATCTTTGGGCGTGCAGCAGCACAAAAACACTGATCCGTATTGTTTGCCTAGGGTCTTTTTTATACTGGAATGCGTCGCCACTGATTGTCTTTACGTCGTATCAACTTGATGACAGGCAACACACGTCGTGGAGAAGTTCGCAACGGACTAAATCGGGACAGTTCTTGCTTGGACAAATCCAGTAAACTCTGTAACACACCCGTTCTCTCTTGGACTTTGATTTTGGGGGCAGGTACTTTGTGAGCAGCGGCCACAGCCGCTAAAGAGGAAGAGAGTGTCACCGCTGAAGGAGAAGTTTTTGGAGACACTCTCTTGCGAGTAGAAGCTGTTTTCTGTGGACTTTTCTTTTTCTTTTTCTGAGGCTGTGACCTGGTCTTGACACCGTTGCTCTTTTTATTTTTCTTCTGGGTACGTTTGGGCGTGGCTTTTTTCTTGGGGACGACTTTGGGAGCATTAGGATCCCATTTTAAGAGGTAACGAATGATGACACCTCCTAAAGAACTGCTACCTCCAGGTTTCAAAATGATTTGCTTTTTGGTTTGAGTGTCGATGTGAAGATCGGCTAGTTGCGTCAAGGCGCCTTTGTTTCTCTCAAAAACACGTTTGGTTTGATGAGGAATCTGAATGATGCCTTGCAGTAATTGACGTGCTGTCACCGTAAACCATCGTAAGACTTCTTTGAGACTAGCTTCTAAGACACGAGCACGTATTTGTGGATTTTTTTCGCGACTGATACCGTACAAGGCACGAATCAAATTAATGGGAAGATGAGACTGAAGGAACGTCATGTTGACGATGTGTGAAACAGAGTCAAAGTGACCAAGGTTTTTATAGATTTTGTTTTGGTGATTGTGATTAAGTCGACGAAGGGGACGTGTAAGGCCCTCCGTCTTGGCACCAGTGGTGAAACAGATGGGTACGAAATCGCAAATAATCGGGAGTGGTGGGTTTTAAATCCACGAGTAAATTAGCGTGTGGGGTTTGAGTGGCATCGTCGTAAGCATTTGTCAGCCAATTCGTCCCTAACTGTTTGGCTAAGACTTGTACTTGCGATTTATCTCTAGGGCTTTTAAACAACACCACGTAATGAGCATTGAGACTGATAGTACGATGGGCTTTACTTTGTTGAAACAAATTTTGGGTGATGTAATTGACACTGGCATTACGATGATGCCCTTTGCGTGTAAACCAGAGTTTAATTTCTTCTTCGTCTTCTCCTAACATATCGTCAAAAATAACCAAATGAATTTGACTAGGGTCAGACACGATCCCGTCGTCCTCGCCAGGAATGCCTTCCACAAAGACAATTGAATCGCCTTGACTTTCTCGCAGAAGGCTGTACGCTGATTGCCACTCTTTGTAACACCACACGATGCGTTGAGGGGGACGATCGATCAAATGATGTGTATGTTCGATCAAACGTTTCACAAATTCGGTTTTGCCTGAACCGCTAGGTCCGGCAATGAGCATGTTAAAGGGATGGCGAAGATACAAGGCCTCCCAACTAGTCCGATCTACGTGTTCGTCAATGACTTTGAAATTGAAGGAAGAGGGAGCAGAGACAGTAGAGGTAGCCATAGTAGTAGTGAGAGGAATGTCACTTTTGACACGAAGACAGACAAGACAAGAGTTTTTATACTTTTTCAGGACACGTTTATTGTCATCTTTAAAAGTGAACAACACGAAAGACAAAAATAAATAAAAGCTAAATGGCTAAGTACATGAATAAAAGAAACATTAAAACGATCATAGTGGAATATAAACAAGTCTCTGTACAACATTTGTGATGATCAAGAGGTGAAATCGTAGGGGTAGTATGTAATGTTCTGAGAGTCTCTACACTCCTTGACACAATCACACAAGAGTCCTCCCGGAATGGCCTTTCAGGGATGCCGATCACGGTCCTGTCCTGAAGAGAGTGGTTTTCCTCGGTCACGACTTCTTCTTCTTCTTCTTCTGGCACTGTCACTAACACTGGTTTAAAAGTTACTTTTCTCACGGAACGTTTTAATTTTTTAGGATTGCAAATCTTTGGCATAGTGTGCCACTTCTTTTGTCCAAGCCTCAAAACCCCAACTTTTCCAGTCACGTACATCTTTCCAGTAAGGGTGTAAGTCACAAGCTACACACACGTAGTCGTACACATCTTCAGTGCCTAAAAGTTGACGAATCTTGTTTTCCCGTAGAGTTTGAGAAGTATCAAGATGAAAGCGCAAAGCTTTGAGCAGAATGAGTCTCTCGTGTACATTTAAAGGGACCACTTTCATGTTTTTGGAGTGGTAGGTACTGTTAGTAAAGAGTCCTGAAAGTCGAAAGGGTCCGAGGCGTGAGTCTGGTACCAAGCGTAGAAAGCTTCTCGTTGTTCGGTACGCATGTTGTCGGGGTCGTAGTAGTGAGCCTCAGGCAAATGGGGTAGAACGGTGTGTTGATTGGATTCGGTATTGAAAAAGTGCGGAAAATAGCCTTTGGCCATTTCTGTCATTCCAAACGTTTTAGGCTTGCGACTCAAAGGCATGGCCAAGTAACTCATCGAATCTTTAAACTGCACTTCACCCACTTGCATGGAAATGATTTTGGCTCCGTTCAAAGTCACTTTCGGACGTTCGGTACTTTGTTCCGTATAGTATCTCAACAGAAACTGTCCATCGTATCCCGAGAAATTGTGAGCCATCACCGTAGCATAGCGATGACAATCTCCGTAACGTTCGATGTCTTCTTGGCTCCACGTGCTTCAATAGGGTTGAAGATCCATTGGGCAAAATCGGCTAGTGTATTCGGTCCCCGAAAGATTTTTTCACGTCCTCCAGGACTCTTGCTACAGCGAGGGCAATGAGTCAAGATAGGTTCTTGGATGCACTTCTGGCTCGCTCGGTGAGCCACGCAGAAATTAGGAATGTGAATGCCAGTCTCTTGCGTGCATTCGAAATCAAAAAAGATGAAATTCCCTTTCTTCTGGTCATCATCTTCTTCCTGTTGGGATTGGTATTTTTAAATGTAGCATTGGTATTCCAAGTCCACGGTTTGGTGACAAATGTGACATCGTTTCTTTCCTGAACAGACGTGCGCCTTGGCATTATTGATACGTATGCATTGTCCACAAGTAGGGCACAATCTCAGGAGTTGACAAGTATATTTCTGCTGTAAACCTTGCGTCTTTAGATGTTGTTGGTAACAAGTTGGACTGACAAACGTGCGCTGACAAGTTGGGCAATGCACTCGTTCTTGTCCTTCGTCCAGACAGGGCTTAGAGGCTAAACATCCCTCACATTTCGATCCGCAATGCTTATGTTGCTCTCGATTGTTATAGCCATAGTCACATTTCTCACAGTAATAAATGTATGACAGGAATCCAGTGATACTGGTAATGGCATCGAAATGTTTATCGTGATGATAGACGTGAATGTATTTTCCGTCGTTGAAATTTTTGCCTTCGAAACAACAGAGGTCCGCGCACTTCTTGAGGGTGCACTTTGAAGGTGTAGCGTGGGGCCAAGACGTCTTGCAACGTTTGCATTTCAGGAATGCCACAGGGTGTGTCTTTGGATATCCCCGCTTGCTGTAACAGGAGTTCTGCTTCTCTTTGTTGTTTGGTTCGCTTCGATCGTCGAATAGTTTTCCAGGCTCTTTTCCATTCTATCGTGTCGTTCTTGTCGGCATACGTTCGTCCCACCACGATGGCACGGGCTAAACACATCTGGTCTTGAGGGTTGTTAATTTGAACGAGGCTACACTTGATGCTGCGAAGATTGTCTACCAAGATCACCTTTTTGCCATGTCTTGTCCCTTGGGGAAGAGACACGTGGGTCATGAACAGTGTCGCTTTTCCGTCGGTGATGTGAAACTTGTCATTGGGTTGTTGTACGTGTTGAATCTTGTCCATGACTTTGGAAGGTGTCATTTCTGCTGGGCTGCTAAACTCGATCCAAACGGGGGACTTCAAATTGTCGTGATGAATAGAAAGTCTCAAGCGATCGTCTTTTTTGGCTTGACATTGCCGTTTCAGTGTAGTTAACAAAGAATCCCACACATCAGTGATGAACCCTTCTGCTTTCTCCAACGGTACGTCGGACTTGAAATCTTTAAACTTCACCGCGTACGTGTAGGCCGTAGTTCTAAATTTTCTGAAGGAGCGTTTGTCCGTCTCTCGAATGTGGTAGTACTTTTCAGGGTTTACTGGTAGTGATGGACTTTGACTGAGTGTAGACTCTCTGGGTTTAGATTCTGGTTCACTCATCTCATCTTCAAAATCGCTGGCATGAATTTGAGCCAAGACTTCAGCTACTGTGCGAGGCGATAAATCACGTTTCTGCCTCTTACTTTCTTCTCCTTTCTTTACGAAATGATGCGATCGTTTCATCTTGATTGCAAAAAGTCAAATGACAACATTTGAAACGCAATGGACCCCTATATATCCATGTTAGGCTTAGTGCATATATAAAGGGCTGGTGACTTCCCTCTCAGTATTCATTTCACTTTCAAGCCGATCAGCACGATGGAAGAACCCACACAGATCGAACTTCTGATTAGAGCTTTGCGAGGTGTCATACGAAAGTTTTCTTCAGACAAGCCAACGGACTACTCTTCCTCCTTTCGAGAAAAAAGTCAAGATACTTGCTATATCTGCCAGAACAAAGGGCATTGGGCTACAGAATGTCCAGATCGTCATAAAAGCAAGACCAGTGCCAGAAGAGACAAAAGTCAAGATACTTGTTATCATTGTAAAGAGAAAGGACATTGGTCTTCAGAGTGCCCTAAGAATCAAAAGGAGCAGGAGGAGGAAGAAGAAAAAGAGGTGCCCTCGGCAAAGGAAGAACCCCGTCACGTTCAGAAAGAGAAGACAGAGAAGAAAAGAAGACGAGAAAAATGTGAGGAAGAAGAAGAAGAAAAAAGTGTAAAAGTGAAGAAATTGGAAAAACAGAGAGAATGAAAGAAAAAAGATACAGAAGAAGTCTATGAACTTTTTAAAAGTGTTGTGTTGTGTTATGTTGTGATATTGAATTGTAAAAATTTGTACCAGAATAGACCAGACTGAAAAAACGTAAGTGTCTCTTGGTTTTGATTGTTTAGAATAATAAGGACC
Source organism: Megalonaias nervosa (assembly GCA_016617855.1). Classification (NCBI taxonomy): domain Eukaryota; kingdom Metazoa; phylum Mollusca; class Bivalvia; order Unionida; family Unionidae; genus Megalonaias; species Megalonaias nervosa. Next base: position 15,955 of record JAECUM010049427.1, read on the forward strand.
TACACTCATACACTGACAACACGTACATCATAGGGTTAAACAAGGGATTTTGAGTTTTAATTGATTTTGGCAAAATGAATAGTCTCTCTTTTCGAAAGAAGTGAGTGGCCCTGAAAAGGACCGTTGGGTGTTTGTTTTTTTTTTCCTTAGAACAAACTCAGGAACGAGAAGCAATCCGCTTTAACTGCCTTAAGCCTTTGCCACGGCCAAGGCCTACTTCTGGACTTGCTCCTGTCAATGATTTAGTAGAAATCACTAGGGATGGTATCTCTGGTGTAGTAACAGGGTTAGGCTGTTTGGCTCGGGAAGGTCTTTTTCTCTTGGGTCGTAATAAAGAAGTCTGATACATTTGTTTCAGACTTCTTAACTCGGCCAAAATGTTCAAGAGTACCGTTACCGTTTGACTTTCACTGTTCTCCTTCTCTCCTAGCCTTTGTTTCTTCTCTACTGCTTCTTCTTCCTGTCGTTTCCTTCTTGCCTCTTCTTCTCGCTGTTGCTGTTCAAGGAGAAATGCTTGTTCTGCCTCTTTCTGCTGCTGTAAAAATTTCTCCAATTCTTCTTTCTGTCTTTGTTTAAAATCGTCGACGTGTGGTAAAGAAGGAGAAAGTGGCGAAGGTACTGGTACCGGTACAAATTCTTGCGAAGAAGAGAAAAAATCTACTAAATCCCAGTTGAAATCAACCTCTTCTGGAAGTAGCGCTGTGTTAACTTTGGTAGCCACTGCTATGCCATCGCTTTTCGTCTCCACAGCCGGTGCAACCCAATTCATTGTCTTCTTAGTTTCCGTCATGTTTCACAAAACAATGCCGCATCGATTCACTGCGCACAGACGCTAGCGCACCTATATAGGGAATGTGACGTCACAGGTAGCTCTCTTCGGATTGGAAGACAGACTCCGCGAAGTGACTGAATTTTGTAACGCGTGTTGGGATTGGTGAACAATTTCAATCCGTTTCGATCCGGTCTTCCACTATAAATAAACGCGGTTCACTTCATTCCCTTCACCTGTTCTCGTCACAAAGATGTGGACCAACGTTGAATCGTCTACTTTCGTATCGTCATTGTTTTTCCGTACGGACTTACCCATGTATGTCAGATCAGCATGGAGAATCGTTAGGATCACGGAGACAAGCATTTGGAAAAGAAGAACTTATGTGGAAAGACAAGGCTGTCTGAAGAGAGTTCTGGTTTATGGACCAGAGATTAGACGAAGTTTGAGGAAGAGAAGAAGACCTATGCGATGCCCTCTGTGTTAACGGAATGGTGTTAACATAACAAACAACGGCCCTTTTCAGGGCCACTCCATTGCCTCGAAAAGATATTAATTCTTTCTTGCCTAAAAAAATTTTTTATTCGATTTTATAATTTTTGTAGATATTTATTCTCTCTTCCCTAAAAAATTTGTTTAGTCGATTTTATAATTTGTGTAGGATAGATTGATGTTCATCAATCTATGGGAAAAAAACGAATATATAAAACATACTCTACTAAAACACGAACGCGACTGATTCGTGTTTGTCTATAGCAATGACACGGGTGGCATGACGTCACAGTACTACCTTGCTACATTGTTGCCAATGACCAGTACCGTGACGTCACCCTACCTGTTCCATTCCTCTTGGCGCTATACAGGCCCAGCGTGTGCTACTACAAAATTCCCATTGGAGCCATAGTGCCACAGGCTGATTTTTTGGGCCTATACATCGGAGGGCCATAGTGCCCCAGGCTGATTTTCCTTCTTTGGCAAGATGAGGGCTATAGTACCCCACTACACTACTTCTGTAGTGTGTAGTGGAACCTATCTTTAATAATGTTCAGTTTTTTAGAGGATTTAGTTATTTAATGTATTCATTGGAATTACAGAGTACTCGTGGATTTTAGAACTAAATCAATATTTCGAATTATTGAGACTTCATTCAAGGACATTCTGGAAATTATCATTGTGATAAAACAAGAATGTTGGAACATCGTCACATTTATGACCATAGGCAAATCAGCACATTAAAGATTGCATCATATTGGGAATTCATTCAGAACACTATAGTTTTGGACTTGTGATAGAATTATTATGACTATTTAAGATGTAATTCAAAATATTGTAAGTTTTTTTTAAATGTTCACTTTGTATTCTACTGAAATAAATTATTTGTTGAATTTTAAACTAACTTGAAATTCGCTTTGTATGTAAGTTAAAGACCCAAATTCGTAACGATATATATATTCGTGATTACTGGATTCCACCTCCCTGGAAATCACACACACACACACACACACACACACACACACACACACACACATACATACATATATATA
>JAECUM010049428.1:0-21568 GCA_016617855.1 Megalonaias nervosa
TTTTTATTAGGTATTATTTTTTAAAAGTTTCGTTTTCATTCCTATTTTCTGAACATAACACATTTCTTGCGTTTACGAGGACCTAAAAGGGTGTAGACCTTTATCAGCAGATAATACAAAACTAAAGGAAGAAATTGTGTCCACTATAATGAGACAGAAATTCAGTGTACCGTATGTAATCATTACTAAGTCGAGTCCAAAGGTAAACAACATAGATCTTAATCTGCCGATGCTTAATGTACCGGTACGTCATGGTCTACGTTGTTTTTCTACTGATCACACTCCTAACAAATTGCACAAACCCATATCTGCCGGTGCCTAATGATACGGCAGATGTGGGTCTTTCCAGTTTGCATTTGGACTAGACTTATAAGAAAGTAAAGACAGCAAGCGATTGACCTGAAAAGAAAATGGATGTGTGAAGCGAGAAATTTCATTGCAAGTCTATAACAGTCTATAACATTCGTGTTTAAAAGTAGAAGCATCATAGTCAGTAATGTAACCACAAGAATATCAATAACATAATATCATTATTACATAGGTGTACAAATATCAATAATAGATTGTCATTATTAAGTAGGTGTTAAAATATCGATAACATACTGTCATTATTACGGAGGTGTAAATATATCGATAATATACTGTATCACTTGCCCCCTATGGAATTATTACTAACCCCGGAGAAGGACGGACAATTTAAAGGTTAGATAGCTCCGAGCCCCCAGTCAGCAAAGCCGACGGTCTAGGTGTTAAAATATAAAATTAATAAGGTGAAAGGTATAACAGTTTAATAAACTATATCACAGTATTCCACAATTACAGTACAATTTTTCAATGCAATTGCTTCGAATCACTAAACGACCTATCCAAATTGCCAATTATTTCATCCCACAAAATTAAATGTGAGAGTGTTTCCTTCCCGTGTCCCTACTATGTTACTCATCTGTAACTTCCGCCTTGTATTCCTTTCCCGGCTCTCCTTGTCGGAACTTCCTGTACCCTCGTTTCCGTTCTCTCTGCCTCCTTGTCGGTACTTCCGGTACCCTCGTTTCCGTTTCCCGGATCTCCTCTCTAATCTTCCGGTGGCGTCCGTTCCTACCCGGAAAGCTTCCTCAGAAGCCTTTGTTCCAATCTCGTCTGAAGTTCCTAGAACTAACTTCCCGCTCTTTTTAACGAGCGCAAAACTTCGGCACTTGGAGCGCAGTCTGGTCTCTCCAATTTTCCTATGATCTGCTCTCTTCAATGTCCAGACGTGTGCCGACTCTTTCTCAATGGATTAACAGAATAATGTCTGGCTGCATGAGAAAACCGCCCAAAATTCGATTACCTTAGTTCTGATTGGATACCGGTGGCCTCTGTGAAAACAGTCTGCGATGGTATCACTGAGGTGTTACAATGTCGGGTTTCCGGCCTCCAAGCCTAAGCCGACCGGTGACATCACTGCTAATTGTAAACAGCAGAGTTTCTCGCCCTGCGGCAAGATCTTCAAAGGAAGTAACCGCGAATTTGAAGTTAACGCAATTGCTAATTCACGGAAGGTATTTTCTTTGTTTCAGAATCGGTCTAAAGTCGTAATATTATATAACACATATTGACATTACCCAAAGTACTTTGAATTACGAATTCTAGCAGAAGACATTTATGAACATGAGCAGGAATTGTTAACAAATTTTCTCACACAACGTGACATACTGTCATTATTGCGTAGGTGAGCAATCTTCCCGTTTCTAATATTTGATATCTTTGACATGCTTAGATTTTCCGTTTAATCTATAGGTAACTAATAATTGTGTTAGGATAGAAGTTTTCAGTAAATTGTATTAAAAACAATTTTTTAATTCTTGTAATATAATTGTGTACTATTTCAATAAAGAGTGTTTTTCTATGTGAGATCCTACACATTGTATAATACTTAAGTTGGCAAATTTAGAACTCCAGTTCTGGACAAGCAGATTCCATTCTGATGAGTATATCACTAACTTTTCACGTGTTCATGGAAAAATGTCTGATGACGTAGAGACCCAGACAGTAGTCGGTAAGAAAACGATGAGGTCTCACTTTGAGATTCTGGCGAAACCCAAGCACTGAAATGTATGACCATATTTGACCGCGTCTTGAGAGACTGTGTATAAGAAGCGAAAAGATTTGCTTGGCAAAATCAGTCCGTTTCGTCGGAACTCAAAGAGGCTTGTATCATTTACAGGTAAGCTACCGTCTGCGTACAATTTTCTATATAGTATAAGGATTTTTGATGTTAAGATGTTAAAGTAAGAGTTCAGTCTAAGATCAGTACATTTCCAACATTGGATTATTTTAATATTTCTTTACTATTCTTTAAAATAATGTATTGAAAAGTTTAATTGTTTAAAGAACTTATATTTACTTGTAATTTTTATAATTGATTATTATAAAGGGCGACGTTCGCTACCAACTTTATGTTCAGTAATAATTAATTCAGAAATGAGATACTCTTTAAATAGTAGAGTTTAATATGTTAGTACTTTAGATTAAATTCAGTAAAATATATTTCTACTAAATGATTGCGGTATTAGTCTGAAATATTGCATTTTAGATTCCTTGGCTATCGTGAATTTATTATCCGATATTTAACTATCTGTATGATATTCTAAAAGGCAGAAATTATACAAATGTACGATGTTGGTAAGCGAAAGAATATCGTAGTTTTGTATGTATCTCTTATATTCATAATTTAAGTTTATGTAGATTGATATTGGAATGTGATTTTGTATGTTGAGTGTTTCAATAAAATTAGTCTGTTTCGTCAGAACTCAAAGCGGCTTGTATCATTTACAGCATCCCGTACCTCTTGCATTGCCAAGCTCTCCAGATGTAGCCGTATCTACACCGTTATGCGTGACACCTTATCTTTAAGAGAGCCGAACTTTCTTCTCTTTTTCTCTCTCTCTTTCATTCTGGCCATGGAATAGAACATTGCTAAGAGTTTACGAAGAACATTTTCGTAAAAATTGTAATGATTTAGTAATTAGATAAATTATCAATGGCATTAACCCATTTAGACAGTGTTATAAAGATTCATTGAAAGAGGTGATTTAATGATGCTTATGTCCATAGGCCCTTTAACTTTGCTGATGGATAAAAACCTGCATGTGTGTTTATCAACAGTGGAGTCAACATTTTATTCAAGGCATTCACCATTAATTACAAAGATTTTAGCAATTTATAGCATTTATGACATGTACGGCATTTTTAGCTATAAGACTCGAGTAAAATGAACATTTTCAAGTACCAAAAGCATGGCTTCATCCGTAGGAAGCATTAGTGAAGGATTTTTCAGGTACCGAAATTGGGAAAAGGACAAGGCCTCCTTTTAAATGCATTTATTCTTAAAGAGGACGGTTTGAAAACCCAATAATGTAATTCCAAGACTTTTTTAATATATTTTACACACAGTAGCTGAAATTTCTTGGAAAATACCAGAAAAGTGAAATTATTGATATAATTCAAATTTTCCGGTAAGAATTTTAAAATACATCTGAGTAGTTCTACGAGGGAATTGTGGGTCATACGGGAATTAAAATTACGCCATTGGGTGAACATGTGGGATACTGTATGGGGTCATACGGGAAATCCTGTGATAAAATTGTCCACTGGTTTAACATAAGGATATTACAGGATTAAAATGTTTACTGGGTCAGAAGTGCTTATGGGGTCAAAATTTTAATAGGGTCAAATATTGTATTGGGTTAAAAGTTTTGAAGGGACAAACGGGAATGGTAACGTTAAAGTTTTATCTACAATCCAAACTCACCTTTACAATCCAACACATCACTTATACTAAACAGCAACCAGCTTGTTGATTACTATCCAACACACCACATATACTACCCAGCAACCTGCTTGTTGATTACTATCCAACACCCCACCCCACCCCCACTATCCAACAACTGCATTTTCATTACAATCCAAACACACACCTCTACACTATAACGAAAAGGGTAGGATTGTTTTATGTACACACCTTACACATATAGAGACTCTCAAACATACTATCATACAAAGGCAGAGAGCTTTTATAGACACACTACTATATCCTCTTATACATACTATCACAAGAGAAGGGGTAAGGGGTTTTACGTTTTATTTATTTTTTGTGAGAAAGGACAAAGACATGCACAAAACATAAATGTTGGGCAAATATGATTAGTATCTCTCTTTTCTAGAGGTCTGGGTTATCCTGATAAGGGCCGTTGGTTTTCTGCTACAACAGGCCGCATATATTTGCCCCTAGTGATTTCCATTTTTCCTCGAAGATGTCTTTATGGAGACCACTAACCTAAAAGTAGGCTGTTTGGCCTCATTTCCCCAGTCTTCCTTCTCCTCATGGATCCAGTCTGGATGGACAATTTCCTGAATGTTTCCTGGATCTTCATCTAGTTCTGGTTCAGGTGCCTGAATTACCTCTCTTGCTCCTTGAACCTCTTTTCTTCCGCCCACATACATTTGATCTTCTTCGTCTTTTTATGCATCACCTCTTTGGCGAACTCTATGATTATTAGCAAAGAGGTGATTTTCATCTTCATTTGCTTTGGGGGGGGGACATTTAATATCCTGGAGGACTCAGGAGTTGCTGTACGCTCCATCAAGCTGATGGCCTCCGACAGCTTGATCACTTTACAGTGCCAGTTTTCCAATATTTCTTCTTGTCTGGTTGACGATAAATGGCACGACTTACTTATTTACTTACTTAACTTTGATTATTGTCGTTTTCGCTAATAAAGGCATGTACGATTAGCTTCTGTCCACAAAGAGTGCTTCTTAATTTATCGTGTGGGATGGGAGATCAGAGCCACGCCCCTACACGCGTTCATGCATACAAAGTATGCTTTTAAATTGTATTCTATTCCGGGACAATTAAGTCCCACGGGACATACGATGAGTAGGAATTTTACCGCACACATGCACATCTTGATACAGTCTGTATCCACTTAGGACGCTCGGTGGGGCTTAATACCCCACTCAAAACGCCACCCCGGTTCCGTGAGTACGCGCTAATCGGGGCACATATTTACTAGACGAGTGGAAATCGGCCCACACGTTCGTCTTTGAATGTCCAAGCAAGGAGGGAAATTGACTCGCATGGAAACTCCAAATGCCAGCCGGAGCGTGGAAATGCCAAGACGTACTAAAAACAAATTATGTCCAGTAATTAAATGGGCTATTCCCCATTACTTATTCTGTGTAAGCCACATTCTTAATTAGAGTCGTGCTTATCGATGGTTAAAATTTTTCTACTTAGAATTTAGAATTTGGCGTACAAAGTGTACTATCTTATTGTGTCCTGACATTATCTAAAATCTCGTGAGTCAAAGAGACTTGTAGGGTTTTTTTTGTCAATATTAGTAGGTAAGATAATTTTTGAACTGTGACTAAAGGATCAAATCAGTTTCCATATTAGCTTTATCAAAACGGGTGTCCTCACCAAAATGAAAACCATTAGGAAAAGAGGTAATTTGATTAGAGCCTAAAAAGGTCAATTATTTAGGCAGACTAAATGTCCGGCGGTGTTCCTTCTCTTCCCATATCTCCGCACCACAACAAGATTCTTCTGACAATCGTTCCAGGTATGCCTTAAACCCACGAAACTCACTGAGATTTTCTGCTGACTCTGGGGTGGTTATGGTAAGCTTCTCCGTAGAATTGGCTAAGAATGCGCACCCCGAACTGCCATTGGTGTGGTCCTGGTCTCCTCGTGTTTAGGTGTCTCCATACAATACATTTAACAACATTGATGAAATGACTGGCTTTCTTGGCGTCATCCACTGCAGGCTGGAGTCCCATGTCCAGAAGACGTATATCGGGGTCGTATTCTTCTTCTTCCGCTTCTTCTTTTCCTTCTGCTGATGAATTTACTGCATTATCCTCATTGCCCTGCTGAACTTATTCGCTTGCGTTCGATGATGAATCGTCTGGTTCCGTGGCAATATCTGGTGGTGATCTTTCTGTTTGTGTTTCTTGATCAACAGTTATAGTCCGCCTTTGTGTTATGTTGGTATGCGTCGCGGAGGTCCTGATTAAATTGTCAGGGTGAAGACTGAATAAAAAAGTCTAAGTAATTTGGTCTATATCTCCTGGAAGGTTCATAGTGGATAGAATCCCGTTAACGAGCCTCCTTTCTCCTCTTTGCCCTTGACCTGTTTTTCCTCGACCTGTTCGCCTCTAATACCCCGGTAACATCTCTCAGAGCATCGGTCTCTATTTCATTACCCCATACCTATAATCTTGTAGTCCTTTTAGTGCCTGTCCTCAGGCTCCAGCTGGTAGCCAGGGCCCTACCTAGGACCCTAAGGGTTCTTAGAGACTGCGTAGGAATAATAGCATTGTCTGGTAGCCCCCCCCCAAAAAAAACCTCACCTCGCTACTTTTAGCTTTTCTTCTCTCCATTGCTGGCGTACACTGCTCGCTATATTCACGACATGACGAGAGAGAGAGAGAGAGAGAGAGAGAGAGAGAGAGAGAGAGAGAGAGAGAGAGAGAGAGAGAGAGAGAGAGAGAGAGAGAGAGAGAGAGAGAGACTATTAAATTAAAGTGGTGTTCGCCCATACGGGCATGTACCTCTAGTTTATGATCGCACGGAGACCTGATAAATTTATCCTGGGGGAAGGAATAAGAGCCACATCCCCCAGGCATTTATGCTTTCAAGGAGAGCTGATAAATTTGCCGAAAGGTCGTGGGACAACTAAGTCCCAAACGACCTACCGTAACTAGTGAAATTGACTTGAATGCTGAAAGGGAAAGTGCGAAACTTCTAACCTATTCAGCACTCTCCTTCAGTATAAGAGGAAACTTGCTGGTATGCAGGTATTACCGGACTATCTTTCTTCATCCATAAAAAATGGGTCTCCAGTCCGCCCATGCAGCATGTTTAACCATGCACCCACATGCCACTCCGCCACAGCATTAGCTAGGGGCTTTCCTTGAGTAGAATTGGACATAGTACGCACTCAAGTATGATTGAATTCAGTATAAGCGCAACCACCTGGTGTCAACCAAGCAGTATGAGACATCATTCGCGATTGGTCAGCGACTATGACGTCTCATCGGGGAACCTGGTGTTTGGACAGATGGAAATCGTTCCATATTCCGTCCATGTGCAGAAGGCCGAGTTTGGAAAAGGAGGAAAAGTGTCTCGGCAGTCTGTGCGATGAAGCAATGGATATCTTCTACGCTCCAAAACGCCCGTCCGTACTTGTTTCAAATTCAGTCCAGTTGTACCAATGGATAAGACCTAATGCCAATAATGTGTAAGCCACCTGTGCAATTAACCAAATAAAATAAGTTACAAAATTTCGTTGTTAATAACATTCAAAGTTGGAATTTAGTGTACAAAGTGTACATAAAATTTAATAATTTGTACCAATCAGATAAGTCGAAATGACTCATGGATTTTGTATCACGCAAAAAAAATACACAGAAAATTTTGACGGTGGAACCAAATGATCAAATTTGGAATACAAAATAGAGATATTATCAAAAGAGGTTTTCAAGCCAAAATGAAAACCTATACATTCACCCAGGCAAAATTGAAGGTTACTCGGCCTATTCATGCCGAGTCCATGGACGTCTTGGCTCTCCGGGTGTGGTCTACACTGGAACAGGCTGGCTGTTATCTTTGGTCTCCGGCCTCCCATAGCCACCGACGAAGTCCGCCATGTCCCTACTCCAGTCTTGAATTTTCGGTCAGCATAAAGTTGTCAATGTGCCAGTCGCAGTGCTAGTTGTTTCTTAGCCTATGGGTGGGTTGGTGAGTCCCGGCCGCAAACACATACACGGGCCACGCTTCTTTTTCTGCTACTTTGATAGATAGTCGTGGCCCATGTGCTGCATGCTTTTTCCACTCCGTGTTCCACCACGTGGTGATAATGATACTCCCTCCTCGTCCCTCATATGGCAACGCAGGCTTGGCGTCCCGATGTTGCTGCCTCGACGTCCACTGGGTGAATCTGAATGTTAAAATGATAATGATTGATGATGATGAAGCCAGACTGACGACCGCTTCACTTTATATACTTGAAACACGGACGTGAAGGAAAACAACCCTTACACTCGCTTCACATATTATATACTATCCACACAGAGGGGAAGAGAAGAAAAACACACCATATCTACTGTCAAAAACCCCAATATCTACTATCCACACAGAAGGGAAGAGAAGAAAAAAAACACACCATATCTACTATCCACACATAAGGGAAGAGAAAAAAACCCCACATAATATCTACTATCCACAGAGAAGGAAAGAGAAGAAAAAAAACCCAATATCTACTATCCACACAGAAGGGAAGAGAAGAAAGAACCACAATATCTACTATCCACACAAACGTTCGCGAACGCATACAAACACACACTCTACTATCCACACAAACGTACGCGAACGCATGCAAACACACATACATAACAGTATAGGAGTGAGTGTTTTCAGTCACACTACTCCACATTCACACAAATTGGCAACTTGAATAGTGTCTCTTTTCTAGAGATCTGATTAGCCCTGAGAAGGGCTGTTTAACTTTGAACTCCAATTGCACCTGGCTAATGGTGGCACCTCCCTGGTCTGGCACCACAGACACATCGTCGGCTCCGGTCGTTGTTCCAATTGATGTTTGTGGTTTGGAGTGCAGACAGGGCTTGAGTGGCTTCACTATCCCAGTCTTAACTTTGTGGGATAGCGACCACTTGTTGTTTCCTTTGTCTTCTGTGCCAGACCCGGGGATGATGATCTGGCCTCTTTGCCTCCTGTGCACGCTGTACTGGTTGTTGTTGTGGCGGTGGCTGTAACTGACGTGCCTGTGGTGGTGGTGATATTGGCTGTGGAGGTGTACTGACCATCGGCTTCACCTCACACACAGGTCTTAGCTTGAGGTGAGGCAGGATCTGACTCTTTTTTTCCGTCTCTTCTTTTTTTCTTTTCCTCCTCTTCTTTAAGTTTGGCACTTTCCTGGATTGCCTCCACGGCCAGATCGTCCAGGAGGCGTCTGACATACTCCAGGTGCATTTGGAGTTCAAGCAATTTAGCAATTCTGTTACTCATTCTGTTACTTTTGACAGGTCAACAATGGATAGCCAGACTGACGAACTTCTTCGCTTCATATCCCTGGAGAACAGACGTGAAGGAAAACATCCCCTGACACCAAAACTTACAATACCACTATTACCATCACATGGAACGCGCAGACCTAAACAAAAACACTTATGTTGACTTTTTTACTTACACATACATACACTATCGGACAAGTCAGAAAAACGAAGTGTGGATAGGCCCACTTCTATTTTTTACTTACAAAAGAAACGAAGTGCTTATAGACACACTTCTATTTATTAATATAAACACAGTTTATTTGGCAATTAGATTAGTATGTCTTTTCTAGAGTGTTGGGGTAGCCCTGAAAAGGGCTGTTGTGTTGACGGGGACTTATGGCAATCTTTTATTGTCCATGATTGGGTCCCCGTCTGGCGGCAGGCTTTCCCACAGGATACGGTCTGCTTCTTCGGAAAGAGAAGGAGAACTCTTTCGTGTCTACATGACAGTCGACAAAACCTCTGTCTAGTTCCTGCTGCTGCTGTTGTTGCTGTTCTCTCTGCTGCTTCTTAAGTCTATACTTCTCTGTCCACTCTTCTTGCACTTTCTTGATTTCCTCTCTGAAGTGCTCTTCTATCAGGTCTTCGGTCACTTTCAACATAATGACATTCTCTATTCAATCAGGCTTCGCTATCAGGTTTTGCCTGGCACGGTGTAAATTCACCTAAGCTTCGTTCAGCTTGACAAGTCTGGAAGGCATCTTCGTAGGCTGACGAGTGAACAATGGATAGTCAGACTGGAGACCGTCTCGATTTATATGGTTCAAACGAGGACGCGATAGAAAACATCTTTACTGGGTTCTAGTGTCGGATCGCTATGATAGCTAATTTCATGGTGAGGGATAGAGAGAAGTCAAAGAGCATTTATAATGATAAATTGTTTTGGAAACAAACGACAGACACCTTTTTTCCAAAGGACAACATTTTTTATTTAACAAACAACTAACAACTAACAATTAACAATAACATCAAACAAACTTTTCTTGGCATGGCTGACAACGTTGTGAAGTCAAGTTAGATTTCCACTGTGGGAAGTCATGAGGCCATTGATGTACACTACGTTTTCTAGCAAAAGACAAAAGATAGCTATAATGGTCACAAAACCATGGACCTACTTTCTCATCGTTTCTAGAAGAGTTACGATCAAAATAAGTCACTAAATGTCCTAAAGGATATCCAACACTGTGTTGATGAAGAAAATACACACAATATTGTCCACACACCATGGAATCTGTGCCTTGTAATTTCACATTTTTGAATCGTGTTGTCTGGGCATGTCTTCTAATAAAGTCAATGATGTCGTCTTCCAAAGGGGGTAATCCATACGAATCAAAATACTCCACACAATCCTCTTTAGGGAAGTAGACAGCTACCCAGTGGGTTCATGGGAGATGACTGTTGTCCGTGTTGATGACATAAGCTTGATGGTCTTGAGTTTTGCGGATGAGGTAGTTCATCTTTAGCGCACACGACAGGATTCCAAGAAGCAGTGTACGAACTGTTGTTCGAAAGGTAATAAAGTTCCCAGGTATCCATTTTTTCGTGGTATTTTCACAGGTAATGATAAGTCATCAATTCAATTCTGACCTTTTGTTTGAAAATCTCTGACAAGTAACCGTTTCTTTGTTTCGTCTCCGCACTCTGCGGCAAGAGATTTTCGATGCGATAGATCTCTAGAGTAGTCAGTGGAGGGCAGGAATGATCACGCAAGCCTTTATACCACTCATGCAACACTGCTTCTTCCGAGATGAGAGTCCAAGTGTCCTCCAGATACTCGTCCAATTTTTCTTCTTGACTCATCATGAGACATTTATTTTGCTGAATTTGACTGGGATGTTCGTTTCGACATCCATAGCAATCTTTCTTGGTCAATTACGTAATTTTATCCGAGAGGTGTTTGGCAAAACAGGACACTAAATGTTTTTCTTGTTCTGGCCATCTGGACGTGACCACCACTTTCTCTGCCCCCACGGTATCCTCCCATTCCATTTCCAAAGATTCTCTACAATTCAAAGAAGGATAAGAGTCTTCAATAGCCTCTAATAATCTAGAATGACTTCTCTCAAATTGTTGATTTCTATGGTATTGTCGAATTCGGCATACAAGCTGACGTTCACCGTCTAGGCAAGAGCTTCTGCAAACTGAAGTTCCACACGCAGTTGACCGGATTTTATAGGGTGGAAATGTTCCTCTTCGCTGCTTTGGTCTGGAGTGAAATCAAAGTCCCACAAAGTGTAACCTTTACATAATCTTCGTACCAAATACCGTGACTGGTGTTGGTTCCTAGTTGTCCGGTAGCTTCCAACAGGAACAAGCACGATCTCAAGTAATTCTTCTGAGCAAAATTAGGTTCGAAGGGTCTGATACACAAAGTCTTGCCATCGCGACTCACGTCGATCTTGGACACTCTGTAGTGTTTAAACTGGAAAGGATTTTGATCGTGGGCTCCGTTGAGGGCTGCATTACTGACGATACCAACGATTAAACGTTTGGGTAACTGTCCTTGGAACAGATGATCTTCGATCTTGGATCGGAGTCCAGCAGCAGTGGTGAAAGTTTCCACTTCCACGCGTCGTATTGGATACCTGGCGGTCGTATGCTCAACGTGTGACTGATGTCGTTTCCCGCTTTAGGTAACACTTCTACGCGGCGCACGTAAAGTCTGGCTTCTTGGATGATGGTTTTGTACTCGTTCTCATAAGGCATCAAATGGAAAGCGGTAGTGCTGATATTAAGTCTCAGGCGGTTATCCACGCCATTTAGCAAATACTTGTCTTGCAACCACATGTCCAAATGCAAATGATCCAACAGTTCTAAACCACGTCCTTGCAGGATTTTTTTTCGACGGTCGTTAAAACCCACATTGTGTGGATTGTCATCGGCTGTCAGGACTGTGAATCCACGCAAGCATCCAGATGAGTGTTCTTGGCCTCTTTCCGTACGTCAGGAGATTTTCCAGGTACGTTTGGTAAAGGTAATATCCATACTACTGCTGACCAGTTTGGTATTCAAGTACAAATCCACTTCGTTGAACAAGAAATGCATGAAATTGTTGACGGGAGCTACTCTGGCATCGGCTCCTGGAACGCTGTCGTCCGTTTTGCTCACTTTCAGTTTCAGATTACAAGTCACTGCTATTCAGATCAATGTAATCTTTGGGCTGTCCTTTGATTTCAAACTCGATGGGAGCTGAATCCGTCAAAAAGGAGACGGGATGAAATTCTACCCATTGCGACTCTTGCATCGTCATCATGGTGGGTGGCATGGCAAAAAGATCCAGTTCCGACTTGGAAAAGGCGCAAGACTCTCGGTGCATCATTTTTCTTTCTTTCTCTCTGTTTTTGATTTAATAATCAAAAACGTCTAAGTCTCGGACGGTTCTTCTTTTCTTAGTCTTTCTAGCTCTGGAGGTGTGAAGTTTTCTTAAAGGGTGTCTTCGTCGTCTCTTTCTGCCTTGTCCTTGCTGTGGTGTCAGGGAAGCAGGAATGTCTGACTCGTCAGCGTCCGGGGCATTTATAGGAGTTTCTCGTTGGCCCAAAATTTTTTGGCCCGTTTGAAGTAAGACATTTTTGCCAGCTCTCAGGAAAGCTTCTTTGGGATTTTGTTTGTCGATGATGACATTTTGGAGAAATTCTTTGCCTTGCGTCAAAGCGGCATCTTTGAAGACGTGCAATTCCCGTGTCACCATCGGTTTCAAAACGGGAACCACCAAACGAAAGGTCGATTTCAGCATATCTCCTAAATCACGTCCTCGTTGTCGAACGTCTCCTTGGTACACATGACATACAAGTGGTTAGAATTATCGTTTTCGAAAATGGAGTTTCACTGTGACTTTCCCTTTGGTGAATGGAATATTGTGTCCCAGGTCTCCTTTTATAGTAATGTTGACAGTGTCCAAATACGACTTAATGACGGGTAAATAGTGAGGATGTACAAATTCTCGGTGAACGTGATAGGTGTTTCCACCTTCCTCGTCAGCGTTCGTGGCAGATTCCACTTTGAAAGGAATGACACGCAGTATGACACGCAGTAAAGGTACGGAGGTGTGTCCCACTACGTTGTACTCCACCACATCGGAGTACACAAAGATCAAATTCAGTTCTTGGTTTATTTTCCTGACTTTCTCCAAGGCTTTGTCAAACTGTGCATTGAACTTGGTAGCAATCGTTTTCACCAAATGTTGGGCGTTAAAATAATAACCTGGGGAAATTTTCAACCGATAGGTAGCCCGTTTAGTTTTGGGGTGTTGTTTTTTCATAGAGTCACCTGCACTGGTGCGTTCATCCAAGTTTTGTTACACTTGCTCGTCATGAACTTGCACCGTAAACGTGCTTTGATTTTCAATGTAGTTTTTGATTTGTGTAGGGTGAATCAATACCGCCAAAGTCACTTCCAACGGGCTTCGTGATCCAATTGGATGTCCTGAGGTATTTTGGCTGTGTAACAGCATAATGTGTTTTGTTGAAATTCTAGTGTCCGAGGGGTCGCTCGAGGTCAGAGGAGAGTCTGAAAGAGGTTTGTTATGATTGTTATGGTGACTGTTGGAAGGATTACTGACGATGGGCGCAAGGCTCCCGTTGTTCCTGTTAGAGGAGTATTTCAGGGAAGGATTGGGAAGAAGGTAGCCGATGCAACTGCTCAGTAAAATGGTCCACAATTGTTTGTTTCCATGTTGCAATCTCAAATTGCAATGGCAGCACCGATGACACAATACACCAAAAAGATTTTGGGAGATAAAGACGATTTACGTTTAAGGCACACGATCTCCGCATCACACCCACAAGGGTTGCATTTATAGATCTTGCAGAGTCGAACTGGGGGAAGGAGTGGTCACTGCAGTGGTAGTGGTTGAGGATGTGTTGAAGGGCATGAAGGTCACATCTTTCTATAGTCGATTATTTGCGATGCGTCGATCCAAGATTCAAAACTAGGCGGATATCCTTTCCAATGTACTTTGACTTCTTTGACACGTTGTTTTTCCACTTTTCGGGTTCTTCGATCAAGAATGCTTTTGATGTCGTACACTTCGTCTTCTTTTTGGGTAAGTAACCGTTGTCGCAAGTGCGTTTGGTTCTGCCAGTGCGTACCCAATCTCCTGCTGCCAACACTCCACCTTTCTTGGGGATAGTCACCGTCAGGGACGTACCAAACAGGCGCTCGAAGACGGTCACTTCGTTGTCGGGAGTCACTTCTTGAGGGGGACACGTCCGATGCTCCGATGGTAAGATTGGTTGTACGCTTGGACTAGATGCGGTAAGACGTCGATGTACTTGAGAGTGTGTTGATGCGTAAAATATTTCCTCATGCGTTCTTTCAAGGTGCGTTGAAAACGTTCCACGATGCTGGCTTTGGTTTCGAGATTCTCGGTGGTGAAAAAAATTAATGTCACGTTTATTTAATTCTTTTAGGAAAGCTTGGTTCAGAAATTCGGTGCCTTTGTCGGTTTGCCATCGAAAAGAGTGACGACCGCTTTGTTTCAACACCAGTTTTTGGGCTCGCACTGCTCGATTTGGAAGTCAATGGCACGACCCAAGCAAATTTGGAAATGATGTCGATGACACAAAACAAATATTTGTAACCACGACTGTAGGTGGCCAAATGAGAGACATCAGTTAAATCGGATTGCCATTGATGATCGATACACTCCATTCGGGTGCGATTTCTGGAAAATTTTCGTCGAATGATTTTGTGTAAGGTGTACGTGATTTGTTCTTGTAACCATCGTTGCACTTGAGGTAAACGACTCTTTTCAGTCGAGTTTTGGCAAAACGATACAATTTCTGAACTCCTCCTGCAGGATGGGATGGATCGTTGTAAATGCTGGCTAACACCTTCTACAGTTTTTAATAAGTTATCCAATCTTCGCTGATGCTACTCTGGATGGGGCGAGGGTGTGGTTTAGAAACGGCTTTACGTGTCCAATGTGCCATGGGATTAGAAGTCGAAGGTAGTGATATTGGTGGTGGTGGCGGTAATGGGATGACTTTGGTCTTCTTTCTTTTTTCACTTCTGGTTTCCCTTTTTTCTTTTTAACTTCTTTCGAAGGAGGAGCTAACATTATCTATTTAACTCAAGCTTTAAATTCTTCTCGTTGCGGTGTAGGGGAAGGGGTCAACAAGGATGCTGCAATCTTACTAGGGATGGAAGCTGCTGACGGTGTATGAAAGACTTTTCGTGCCTCTTCTTTCTGAGGCATCCGTTGGGCTGCGTCTGTCTTGACAGCTGGGGTGGTGGTGGTGGTGGTGGTGATGTACTTTTCATCAGGGTTGGTGGAGCTGTTTCGTGTAAAGCTTTCTGGTGAAAAAGTTGCAGTCGTTTCAACAGTTGACCGTACCGTTGAGATTTTTCCGTTTCTGACAAATCGCTGCGATCCATCAACGATTGCAATTCATGTTGTCACTGGAACATCTGGATCAAATGTGGATTGGGAGGTAAATGTAGGGTCCGTTGTTCTTGCCAGCGATGGTATTCCATCCATCGTTTGTAAGTCACTAAAGCCAGTTCTCGTCCTACCATCGGATTTCAATGGTCATGTCTGAGATCTTTTGATTCCATAGGTCCCTTTTATCTTGACGATTTTATCTTGAAACTATGGCGGGTAAACATTTCCCATCATACCCAAAGCGGGTCCCACTATTGCCTTGGTAAGAATTCCTAACAGGGAAAAAATTCCTCAGCGTTGCACCAACATCTTTTTCTTTTGACGAATAGATATTTTATTTTGGCCCATTTGGCGAAGAACGTGTCGATGTTTGGCTAAGCATTCTTTCTGATGTTTAGACAGTGGTATCGTTCCTTTCAAGACAATCAGACAGCATTCGCTCACAGTATTGTTGACGTCTTTGGAGACGGTTTCAATGAGGTTTTTTTGCATGGGTGGAGAAGCTTTGGACAGGACGGACATGTCCCAATGTTTGACTAAACGAGGAGGTAGTCCTTTCCTTTTGTTACCTTTGGGGGGTAGAAGAAGGATGTCTTTTAGAGGGTGACATCTTTGTTTGTTTGTTGGTTGATTCCGGGGCACACACCAAAAATACATTAACGTCGATGACTTGGCACACGGACTTTAATCCTTCTTTTTCTGGACTATCGCCTCGTCAGAAAGGTGACTATTTGTTTTCCAAAATCGCCAAATAATCCTCCTGTTTGGTTGCTAATCTTTTACCTTGGACTAGTGTGTCCTTTCTGGAGGTGACGTCGAATCTTGGCTAAGCGTTTTTTCGGATGACGTGACTGTCTTTTTCTTTTTCCTTTTCCTTTCTGGCCAGGAGAACGACGATGGTGACGGTGAACACTTCTTTGAGTAGACATCTTTGGTTCACAAAATTAACTGACGTCCATGGCTTGACATACGTCCTTTTATTTTTTTCTTTGGAGCTTGTAATCTATATTTTTGGCGAAATCATTTACTAACTTATCCATTAAAAAGAATAATCCTCCCCTTTGGTTGGTACTCTCTTTCTTTGGACGAGTGTGTCTTTTCTGGAGATGACGTTTAATCTTGGTTAAGCGTTTTTTTCAGATGACGTGACTGTCCTTTTCTTTTTCCTTTTCCTTTCTGGACAGGAGATCGACGAAGGTAGTGATGTTCACTTCTTTGATGGGACATCTTTTTGGTTCAGGAGCAAAAGAAAAAAAATGCCCTGAAGTCCATGGCTTGACATGCGTCCTTTTATCTTATTTTTCTGATAAAGTTTAACAAAAAAATCCTCCCTTTTGGTTGTGCCCGTTTTTCTTTGGACGACCGCGTCTTTTCATGGGTAAACGTCGATGTTTGGCGAAGCGCCTTTTCGGATGTCGTGACTGTTCTTTTCTTTTTCCTTTTCCATTTTGGACAGAAGAACGACGATGGTGATGGTGTGCACTTCTTTGAGGGGGTATATTTTGTCGTTCAGGAGCACAAAAACACTGATCCCATCGTTTACCTCATGTCTTTTTATACTGGAATGCGTCGCCACTGATTGTCTTTACGTCGTATAAACTTGTTGACAGGCGCCACGCGACGTTGAGGGGTTCGCATCGGACTAAATCGGGACAGTTCTTGCTTAGACAAATCCAGCAAACTCTGTAACATGCCCTATCTCTCTTGGACTTTGATTTTGGTGGCAGGTACTTTGTGAGCAGCGTCCACTACCGCTAAAGAGGCGGAAGGTGTCTTGGAGACGCGGGTTTCCAATTTTTCATCAAATTAGGAAGAACATGTGTCAAATGGGTTTGGCAGGCACCACCAGCGACGGAGAAGTGGAACAACCTGAGGCTACTCGAGACGCGATCACCGTTGCGGCAGGTCGTGGTTTGCGAATATAAGGTTGTGTCCTGGCTGCAGTGCCTCTCTTGCGGGTAGAAGCTGTTTTCTGTGTGCTTTTCATTTTCTTTTCCTGAGGATGTGACCTGGTCTTGACACCGTTGCTGTTTTTCTTTTCCTTCTGGGTACTTCGGGGTGTGGCATTTTTCTTGGGGAGGACTTGGGAGCATTGGGATCCCATTTCAAGAGGGAGCGAATGATGACACCTCCTAGAGAACCACTACCGCCAGGTTTGAAAATGGTTTGCTTTTTGGTTTGAGTGTCGATGCGCGGACCGGCTAGTTGCGTCAAGGCTACTTTGTTTCTCTCAAAAACGCGTTTGGTTTGATGTGGAATGTGAATGATGCATTGCAGTAATTGACGTGCTGTCACCGTAAACCATCGTAAGACTTCTTTGAGACTAGCTTCTAAGACACGAGCACGTATTTGTGGATTTTTTCGCGACTGATGCCGTACAAGGCACGAATCAATTTGACGGGAAGATGAGACTGAAGGGACGTCATGATGGCACTGTGTGAGACAGACCCAAAGTGACTGAGGTTCTTATAGACATTTTTTGGTTGTTGTAGTTAAGTCGACGTGTACGCGACAGGCCCTCCGTCTTGGCACCAGTGGTGAAACAGATGGGTACGAAATCGCAAATAATCGGGAGTAGTGGGTTTTAAATCCAAGAGTAAATAGGCATGTGAGGTTTGAGTGACATCGTCGTAAGCATGAGTCAGCCAAGGCGTTCTTAACTCTTTGGCTAAGACTTGCACTTGCGATTTATCTCTGGGGTTTTTAAAGAAGACCACGTAATGAGCATTGAGACTGATGGTGCGATGGGCTTCACTTTGTTGAAACATATTTTGGGTAATGTAAATGACACTGGCATTACGATGATGCTCTCTGCGCGTAAATTACAGTTTAATTTCTTCTTCGTCTTCTCCTAATATGTCGTCGAAGATGACCAGATGTGTTCGACTGGGGTCAGACACGATCCCGTCGTCTTCGTCAGAAATGCCTTCCCCAAAGACGATGGAATCGCCTTGGCTTTCTCGCAGAAGTCTGTACGCCGATTGCCACATTTTGTAACACCACCCGATCCGTTGTGGTGGACGATCGATCAAATGATGTTTACGTTCGATGAAACGTTTGACAAATTCGGTTTTGCCTGAACCGCCAGGTCCGGCAATTAACATGTTAAAGGGATGGCGAAGATACAAGGCCTCCCAACTGGCACGATCTAAGTGTTAGTCGATGACTTTGAAAGTGGAGGAAGAGGTAGCCATAGTAGTGTAGGGAATGTCACTTTTGACACGAAGACAGACAAGACAAGAGTTTTTATACTTTTTTTCAGGACAGGTTTATTGCAAAGTTAAAAAGTGAAAAACACGAAAGAGAAAAATACATAAAAGCCAAATGGTTATGTACATGGATAAAAGACAAGTGGAATATAAACAAGTCTCTGTACAACATGTTTGCTGACCAAGATGTGGTGTCCTAGGGACAGTGTGTAATGTTCTTAGAGTCTCTACATTGTCACAGTCACACAGGAGTCCTCCTGGAATGGCCTTTCGGGGATGTTGATGACGGTCATGTCCTGAAGGGATTGGTTTTCCTCGGTGACTGGTTCTTCTTCTGGTACTGTCACTAACACAGGTTTAAAAGTTACTTTTTTCACTGAAAGTTTTGAAGTCAGGATTACAAATCTTGGGCATAGTATGCCACTTCTTTTGTCCAAACCTCGAAGCCCAAACGTTTCCAGTCACGTACATCGTTCCAGTGAGGGTGTAAGCCACAAGCTCCACATACACATCGTCGTACACATCTTCAGTGCCTAAAAATTGAAGAATCTTTTTTCCCGTAGAGGTCGAGAAGTATCGAGATGGAAGCGCAAGGTTGTTTAAAAGAATCGAAAAAGATGAAATTCCCTTTCTTCTTTTGGTCATCTTCTTCCTGTTGGGGTTGGTATTTTTGAATGTAGCATTCGTGTTCCATGTTCATGATTTGGTGACAAATGTGACATCGTTTCTTTCCTGAACATACGTGAGACTTGGCACTGTTGGTACGGATGGCTTGTCCACAAGTAGGACACAATCTCAACAGCTGACAAGCTCTTTTCTTCTGTGAACCTTGCGTCTTTAAATGTTATTGGTAACAGGCAGGACTGACAAACGTGCGCTGACAAGCAGGGGAATGCACTCGTTCTTGTCCTTCGTTAAGACATGGTTTAGAGGCCAGACATCCCTCACATTTCGATCCACAATGCTGGTGTTGCTCTCGATTGTTATAGCCATAGCAACATTTCTCACAGTAATTACCGTATCCTAGGAATGCTGTGATACTGGTAGTGGCATCGAAATGTTCATCGTTATGATAGACCTGAATGTATTTTCCGTCTTTGAAATTTTTGCCTCGAAACAACAGAGGTCCGCGCATTTCTTGAGGGTGCACTTTCAAGGTGTAGCGTGGAGCCAAGACGTCTTGCAATTTTTGCATTTCAGGAATGCCGCAGTGTGTGTCTTTGAATATCCCCGCTTGCTGGAACAGGAGTTCTGCTTTTCTTCGTTGTTTGGCAGTGTCCGATTGTCGAATAGTTTTCCAGGCTCTTTTCCATTCTGCCTTGTCGTTCTTCTCGGCATACGTTCGTCCAACCACGATGGCTCTGCTAAACACATCTTTTGTTGAGGGTTGTTAATTTGAACGATGTTGCGCTTGATGCTGCGACGGTCGTCCACCAATATCACCTTTTTGCGCCCGGTCCCTTTGGGAAGAGACACTTGGGTCATGAACAGTGTTTCTTTTCCGTCGGGGATGTGAAACTTGTCGTTGGATTGCTGTACGTTTTAAATCTATTCGATGACTTTGGAAGGTGTCAGTTCTGATGGGCTGCTAAACTCGATCCAAACGGGTGATTACAAACTGTCGTGATGAATGGAAAGTCTCAAGCGATCGTCTTCTTTGGCTTCACATTGCCGTTTCAGTGTGGTTAACAAGGAATCCCACACATCGGTGATGAACCCTTCTGCATTCTCCAGCGATACGTCGGACTTGAAATCTTTAAACTTCACCGTGTACGTGTAGGCAGTGGTTCTAAATTTTCTAGAGGAGCGTTTGTCCTTCTCTCTAATGTGGTAGTACTTTTCAGGTTTTACTGGTGGCGGACTTTGGTTTGTTGCAGACTCTCTGGGTCTGGATTCTGGCTCATTCATGTCATCTTCAAAATCGCTGGCATGGATTTGGACCAAGACTTCAGCTACTGTGCGAGGCGATAAGTCACGTTTCTGCCACTTACATTTTTTATCCTTTCTTCACGAAATAATGCGATCGTTTCATCGTGACTGCAAAAAGTCAAATGACTACATTTGAAACGCCATGGACCCCATATGTTCATGTCAGACCAGTGAATATATAAAGGGTCAGTGCCTTCCCTCTCAGTATTCATTTCACTCTCAAGCCTACTAGAACGATGGATGAGCCAACACAGATTGAACTTCTGATCAGAGCTTTGCGAGGTGTCATACGGAAGTTTTCTTCAGACAAGCCAACGTACTACTCTCCCTCATTTCGAGATAAAAGTCAAGATACTTGCTATATCTGTCATAAGAAAGGGCATTGGGCTACAGAATGTCCAGACCGTCAAAAAAGCAAGACCAGTGTCAAAAGAGACAAAAGTCAAGATACCTGTTATCATTGTAAAGAGAAAGGACATTGATCTTCAGACTGCCGTAAGAAACAAAAGGAGCTGGAGGGAGAGAGGGGTTCCGAACAAGAAGAAGAAGAGGTGCCCTCGGCAAAGCAAGAACTCCGACACATCAAGAAAGAGAAAAAAAAGAGGAAAAGAAGACGAGAAAAAGTGAGGAAGACGAGGAGCAAGAACCTGTGAAAGTGAAGAAGTTCAGAAAACAGAGAGAGTGAACAAAAAGACAAAGACGAAGTCTATTAAATTTTTAAAGAGTTGTGTTGTGACATTGGATTGTAACATTTGTACCAGAATATAACAGAAAGAAAATGTGTCTCTTGGTTTTGATTTTTAGAATAAGGACCTACACTGATGCACTCACACACGTACATGATGGGGTAAAAATTAGATTTTGAGTTTTAATTGATTATGGAAAAATGAATACTATCTCTTTTCGAAAAAAATGGGTGGCCCTGAAAAGG
>JAECUM010049430.1:0-37077 GCA_016617855.1 Megalonaias nervosa
ATATAGTCTGGCTGGCTACACTGGATATTACAACATGTATTGTGGGAATTCCATATCACGTTTTGGATTTAATGAATACATACACATACTTTTATCCCATTGTTTGTAAACTATTGACCTTCCTCATGACACTGCCAATGACTGCGTCTATGTTCATGCTCGTAATAGTAGCTATTGATAGATATCTGAAATTGTGCAAACCGCTCCGAAACCAGCAGACCAACCTGGAATCTATACGTATGTGTTTAATTTTTTTTTTGGGGGGGGGGAACCAGACAGATGCCCCCCCCCATCTTCCAAAAAAAATAAAAGGTTTTTATGTGTATATGTTCCCCCTCAGAGGTGTTGTAAGTGTCTTTATTTTGAAATAGAATTTTGCTCCCAATTTTTTGGGGGTATTTCTTTTTTCCCTAGTGTTTTCTAAAAGGTGAGTCTTCTTCACCGGTTTAATTTACCAGTTGGGAAGGACCGCATCTTTTTTTTATACAGTGACCCTTGCCAAGGGGTCCCTATGTCCTATGTGTGCTATCTGTATGGTGCTATATTGTATGTATGCTATAGATGTCTGTGTTAGGACGGCACAATGATCGTAATCTTCTTAGAGTTTCTTTACAAAGTGAAATATTTATTTAATACAATATTTATTTCATTATTTTTGAATTTTGTATAAGAAACGGTGTGATAAGGAGAATTAAAAGAAAAACAAACCCTAATGTTTTACTGAGTGCATGAATTATGTGTCGTTTCTTATTTTCTCTGGTTTGAAAATAGGAGGTTGGTGGTAAAGACAGTCTGTGAGGTTCCACAAGTCTTTATTTATTTTGTAACTTGCTTCACCCCACTAGACCTGTCCTTACTCCAATTTTACTCCTCTATTTAAAAGTTCCAAATATAAAAAGTAGACAAAATTAATTCATTTTTAATAGATTTTTGTTAGTAAAAAAAACCAAACATTTCCCATGTGTTCATGTTTGTTTGTCCATATCCTACACATGTCTTTTTCGGAGGCTCCTCCACCGGCCTTCCCACTTCGCGTAGCGCCTTGTGGTATAGCCCGGTGGCGTTTCTGTCTCCTACTTCGTCCATGTGTAGGTACCCTGTCCCATCTTAAATTGAAGTAGAAAAAATTTATTTTGTTAGTATAAGATTCCAGTTCATTTATTTGTTGGTTAATATATGAGTTACTAAAGGGAGAAAATAAACATTTTTAGACTATCTTTTATCTTGGTCATTTGCGTATCGTAATTACTTGACCGCAATTGCGCATTGTTTCTATTATAAAATTCGTTGTATCAAAAAAAGTTTTCTGGTCCAATTTCGCATCTAAATATAGAATTCTGTTTCGTTGGTATTTAACTGTTTTTATTTTTTGTATTGAAGCAATTACTCTGTCTCTTGTCGGTTTATTTGTCCTACATTCTAGCATTACGTGCGCTTTTGTAAAGCTATATGCTTTACATAGCGGGCACTTTGGTATAATTTGGATCATCCCTTTTCTTTTTGCTGTTTCCCCCGTTAACCATACATCATGTAAGTATTTGAAAATTATGCTTTGCATTTTTAATGATTTTATATTGGCCCAATTTTGCCAAGTGTTGTTCCATTCAACCCCCCAATTTTCATTTTCCACCTTACATCTTTGATTTTTTTGTGTAGTGTTCTCTTATTAATTTGTAAGTGTTTTTATTTCCTTCCCCCTCCCATATTTCTTTTTTATCCCTATATTTAAAAATTATGTCCTTTATATATTTATATTTTTTATTTATGAAAATTTTTTTTGTCAAAGTATTATTCATAAAAATATCTCTTCTATTCCTATTTATGAATCCAAACCAATATATGTATATTGCTTCCCACGGCATATCCGGGGAAGCTTTAAGTTTTAAAAATCTATTTAAAATGTTTGCCTCTTGTGCCCATTTTAAATTGGGTAGTCCTAAGCCTCCCCTTTTACTTTCCCTATATAGGGTTTCTTTATCTATATAGTGTAATTTAAAATTCCATATATAATTGATTATTTGCTTGTCTACTTTATTAAGTATCTTCTGATGTAAATCTAGTGATTTTAAAACATAGTTTATATTTGAATAAAAATAAGTTTTTGCAACTTGTGAACGCTCCATTATACAAAGTGGCGTCTGGGCCCAGGTCTCAATACTTTTATCTACTTTCCTTTTTAGATTTTTTAAGTTTTCTATCTCTTCATTTTTGCCAAAGTAAATTCCTAAGGCTTTAACCCTTTCTTTTATTAATCGGGGTGGGAGCCCAGGATGGTTCCCCCTCCAGTTTCCTATTTTTAAAATTTCAGTTTTATCATGGTTTATTTTGGACCCTGATGCTTTACCAAAATTTTCGTATTCTTTTTCTAGATGTTTAAAAGAATTTGGGTCACTTATGAAGTTAGTACAGTCGTCTGCATGTTGGAGCATTTTGAAATCTTCTTTCAAGTTTGGGATCTTAATTCCTTCTATTTGTTTGTTGTTTCTTATTTTTATACTAAGTATTTCAATCGCTATTACGTATAATAGCATGGATATAGGACAGCCTTGTCTGACTGATCTCTGTATTTCAAATTTTGTCGTAATACCACCATTAACCTGTACTCTAGCGTTTATATCTCTGTACAGGATTTCAGTCCATTTCCGGAAATTTTCTCCGAAACCAAATTTCTCAAGCGCTTGTTGCACATAGTTATGTTCAATCCTGTCAAAGGCTTTTTCTTGGTCGAGAAGCACCATAGCGCCTCTCTGACCTGATTCTTTTATGAACTCAATGATCGTTTTGATATTTAAAATATTATTCTGTATGTCGTTCCCAATTGCCCCGCAAGTTTGATTTCTGTTTATTATTTTATTCATGCCTTTTTTTATCCTATTGGCTAGTATTTTACTTAAAATTTTATAATCATTATTAAGGAGGGAGATGGGCCTCCAATTTTTTAAGTCCTTCCTATCTCCCTTTCCCTTGTATATTAGTATAATTAACCCTTCCCTCATTGTATTTGTCATTTTATCATTCCTTAATAATATATTATTGTATAAGGATTCCAAGATTGGCACTAACTCACGTTGGAATTTTTTATAAAATTCCCCCGTGAGTCCATCTCTCCCTGGTGTCTTCCCTTTGGCTAGGGAGTTAATCGTTTTGGTAATTTCTTCTGTCACAATAAAATCATCACATAAGTCTTTATGTACTGATGTAATTTTTTCACATTTAATATCTTTTAAATATTCTGTTATTATCTCCCCTTTAATGTTTTGAGTTTTGTATAGGTTACTGTAGAAAGAGTTAATTTTGCCCAGAATTTCATCTTTTTTGTTTAGAATCCCTCCTTTCTCATCATTTAAGCTGGTCAAAGTTTTTTCCTCTCCTTTCCTAAATTCTTCCCTTTTGTATAGACCCCTCGCTTTCGTGTATATGGCTG
Source organism: Megalonaias nervosa (assembly GCA_016617855.1). NCBI lineage: Eukaryota > Metazoa > Mollusca > Bivalvia > Unionida > Unionidae > Megalonaias > Megalonaias nervosa. The sequence goes on from JAECUM010049430.1 coordinate 3,425, forward strand.
AAAATTTTCCCGCTCTGGTTTCTGCCCCCTTGTTTTCCTGATCCCTTATCTCTTTTAGTTTATCATAAAGTATTTCTTGCTTATCTTTTTCTTTTGTTTTCTTTAATTGAATCAATATCTCTTCTTTTTCTTTTTTCCTTATTTCGCTTATTCTTGTACTAAAATTTATTGCTATTTTTTTAATTTTCTTTTTAAATTTATCCCATTGTTTTAAAATATCTATTTCCTCTACTAGAAACATCTTATTTATTTGAAGATTTACTTCCTTTATAAAGTCTACATTTTCTAAAAGTTTATTATTTATTTTCCACGTCCCCTTTCCCCATCTAATTCTATTTTTTGTCCTAATTTTCACATCTATTAATTTATGGTCTGAGATTTTATAGTCTATAATGTTTGCATCTATATATAGTCCTTTATTAAAAAAATTCCCATAAAATTTGTCCAATCTGCTTGCTAAGCTGTCTTTATATTCATATGTGTATTCAGTTTTTAGTAGATTCTGGTTTCTATATATATCCTCTAAGTTGTGTTTTCTTAAAAATTCCATCATAGAATTCCTAAAAATTATATCATTTGAAGTCAGATCTCCTTTCCTATCAACATTATCCCTTACCCAATTAAAATCTCCTCCTAATATTGTTTCTTCCATTGAGAATTCACTTACATATTTATCTATTTTTTCAATAAAATCTGTTTTTTTATATTTATTTGCTGGAAAATATACGTTTATTTTATTAAATCCGTTTATTTTGACATGTATCATTCTCCCTTCTAGTCCACTTTTTTCTTCTATTTTTTCCCAATTTATATTGTTTTTGTTTTTTTAGTATTATTGCTACACCCCCCTTTACATCAGTTCCTGTGTAATCACTTAGTATAACTATTGCATCCAGTTTTTCTTCCACATAGGCTATTAGTTCCTTTGTGAAGCCGTTGTGAGTTTCCTGTATTAGATATACATCATATGTATTGTATAGATTACACAGTTTATCAATTTTTCCTTTATCTACTCCATTTATATTTACTGATACAATATGGAAGTTTTGTTCCTCCATTTTCTGTTTTTTCTCCCAGGTAGCCATCTTGCATCTTTAAGGTTTGTATTTAATAGAGCATTTACATTGTTTATTTGTAGTTTTTCCTAAATTTATGATTGATTTGTGATTAATTTATGATTAATTTATGATTATATGTTTTCTTGGGGGTTGGTTCCCCCCTCTGGTTTATTAATGCTAGAAGCATCTTCTTTGTCTGTTGTTAGTCCAGTGTTGCATGTCACCATTTCTGTCTCGTATTCTTTTACTATGTTCCTTTCATTTTCCTCGTTCCTCATCTCCATGTCCGTGTCCGTGTCCGTGTCCATTTCTGTATCCATGCTGTTGTCCTTATCTATGTTTGTAATATCATTGTCCTTGTCTTCGTTTGTTATGTCGTCTTTTTTGTCTGAACTCTCCGATATATCTAGCCCGTTTTTCCTTTCTTTTTTCTTCTTCCCTTTCTTTTTCTCCTTTTTTTCTTCTGTCTGTATTACATCCGGTGGCGTCACTTCGCTACTACTGCTTGTTATGGATACAGACTTTGCAATCTTTCTCTTTCTTGTTCTCTCTTTTGGTACTGGTGTAGAGGTTAATGGTTTGATCCCTATTAAATCCTGGATCATACCTGTTTCTATTGATCCCATTTGATGGGATTCTTCCTCTTCTTTCTGCTCTCCCTCTTCTTCTTCTGATGGTATGTAAAATTTGTTTTGTTTCAATAGTTCTTTGACGTTTGTGCTTGTCATACCTGTACTGTTGGGGCTCAGGCAGTTTCCCCATTCCTTAACCTCACTTGGGAGCTCTGTTTCATCTATTGTTTTTTGTTCTGTTATTCCTGATTCCTCTTTTTCTGGGTCGTTATTTCTTTCTTCTTGTGTAGCTGTTTCTTGTGTGTCTTTGATCTTTTCCATTTCCGTTTCCATTTTATTACTTATGATTTGTGCCTCATTTTCCTTCCTCACTTGGTCCAAGAGTTTAGTAATTGCCATCTGGAACTCATTGTTTTCCGCTTCGGTCAAGTTAACATTCCGATTATTTACCATGTTTGCATATGTCTTGGGTGCAGGCGGATTTTTACAGTCCCTTGGTCCATGCCCTATCTGCTTACATCTGGGGCATGCTCTGTCATACTCGCATCCCCGATACCATGTCTTGACCACGAATCCCATTACATAAAAGTGTGATGGTATATTTTTTGCCTCCTCTTTTTTGACAGTAATGATCCTCACTCCCGATTTAATCTCATTGAATCCCCATACTGTTGCCATTTTGCTGTCTAGTACTTGGATTTTCAGTTTGTTCTCTATTTTCTCTATGATTTTTCTATTGTGGATTTCTAGTGGAAGGCCAGAAACAAACAGGTCCGTCTTTTTCCCTTCCACTTCTCTGATCACTGGGTATGTTGCTCCAACTTTTGCTTTAATACCTCTCACCTCTATGCTATCTTGTTGAATGATTTTCTTTTCATAATCCTTTGGATATAGGATATACTTGTTTTTGCCTCCGTTTTGCAATCCAAAGATGTCGTTTACATTTGCACCCTGCGTTCTGAGTGCGATCAGGATGTCTGATTGTCTGGGACAGTTGTCCGTGTCCTCGAAGTCAATTAGTTGACACCCCGGCGGATGAAAAGCAAGTAATCTATTCCCTTCTAATTTTGTTAAGAAGTAGTTTTGTAGTTTTGACCCTGTACTCTTAACCTCATTTGCTCAACTCTGCTCTTGCTCCATTTTTTCTTTTAGTGAGTACAACTTACTTGAATTGTTTTCACCTAAGTGCAGGTCTCACACTACTGATTGTTTTTTACTTTCTCAAAATCTGAATTTTTTGTTAACCAGCCGGTCAACCATATCAAAATCAAACTGATGTACAATTTCTGTGTAGCAATTACCTACACAGCATACAAAAATGTACAAATACAACAATGAAACAAAAGAAATTTCCACGAAAATGCAAAACTACAATTGTACCAAAATTTGGCACAAAGTGCATCAATGAAAACGAAAAGAAAAAATGAAAATTGAAAAAATTTTGTGAGTGCAAAGGATCATGTCCTGGCACACACAAGAAAAAAAAAATTTTCTTACCACTACTGCTTGATCTGCTTGGTCCTCGCCATTTTCAGATTTGTTTACTATTAACCTTACTTGTCCAACAGGAGTTTAACAATCACTGTAAGAAATTTGTACTAGTCTCGCTGTGAATAATTGAGCAACTCGTATCAAAACAAATCAAATAATCCACTTCATTTCTTTGAACTTGAACGATATATCTTGCCTTATATATAATCACATGCTAGAAAGGATAGTATATATTAACTTATTGACGTCAAGTTTTTAAACGTACAGATGATTTGCGGAGAATTTTGTTTCAACTGTTATATATAGGTAATTTTATTACTTGTTTGTTAGTTTAATTTTTTTTAAATTTTATTTTATTCCATTACATGTTTTTGTAATGATAATTTTGTCTACTGGATTTGATTTTTTTTAAAACATTCAATTTAGTTCTGTTTGACCTGAAAAACCGCCAGTAGTTTGAAACATTGTATCTTTTGCTGACCTAGATTCAGAACCAGTGTCAGGTTTGGAGTAAACAACTTTTTTATTATTCATTTCCGGAGTAAAAATCATTGATTTTAGCTAAGGCTATAAGGGAGTACGTGATTTTAGGTATGTAATGTTTTTACGTTGTACTGGGGAAATAATCACGTGACCCTCATCCGGGAATCTGTTTTGCGTCTTAATTTACTGTATAGTCGTTTTCTTGAGAAGAAATAGCCAGTTGTGTTTTAAACCTTTGAAGCTCAAAGGTGTTTTGTTGTGACCAGTTTGAGTTGAATTTTTCTATTTTTGGGAATTAGTAATTTCTTTTCCCTGGAAAATACTAGTGTTCATCAGAATTCTTGGACAAAGGCATTTATTGAAATTTATTCAGAAATTCGAAACTGGAATATTATTTCTTTGTGATTCAACAAAGAACTGTTGACACATCAGGACAAAGCAGACCATCAAAGACGTCATCGCCTTCCATCTTGGAATTTCATCGGGATTCGAACTGTGATTTACTTAGGACTCTTTTTTTTTATAGGACTTATATTTTTAATTCTTGGATTAATTTTGGATTTGATTCATAAACCGTAAGTCCTTTTTCTCATTTTTACCTTGCTTTTTTTTTCTAGGGAAATAAATTATTTGTTAAATTTTACAGAGCTTGTTGGCTTCACTCTTTTCTTGTCACTTTTGTACAAGCCTAGACACGTAACACAACCCAACCTACCCCATGTACAATATACCACTTGTAAGCATAAGTTAATACAGTTCGTTATTTATTGTCCAAGAAAATAATACGTGAAATAAACAATTGTGTTAGATATCCCATGTAGTATCATTATTATATGCTGGAACTCTTGAAATAAGCATTAATGAGCAGAAGGGTCGATTTTTAACCAGCTGTATTGTTTATGCTATTAATTTGAAGATAATCGTAACATGTTGGTAGTACTGTGTAAATACCATTATATATATATATATATATATATATATATATATATATATATATATATATATATATATATATATATATATATATATATATATATATATATATATATATATATATATAATTACGACTCTGGTCTTCAACAAAGTTACCATAAAGATAGAAAACTAACAAGTTTTAAAAACATTCACAAAACAATATATTTCCCTAGAATACAAAGTGATAACTTAAAAAGAACATACAGTATTATGAATTAAATCTCAAATAGCCCCAAAAAGTCTCTCACCGGTCCTAATAAATAAAGTTTAATGAAATTCAAGTCGTGTTCGAAATAAGATCCTGCGCTGTAGGTATTGGTGTTTCTGCGGTCTTGAATGTAATAATGTACGAGTGTGAAGTGTGATTATGCACTAACAGTCCTTTATTTAATCACAATAATATAATCCAAGATGTCCTTGTCTGAATTCACTATAATTTCAAATTAATGGTTCTAACCAAGAATATTATTGAGCACTTTGTAATTCCAGAAAATAATAATTTGAATAAATAATTCCACCCAAATCAAAAACTGAACACAACAATACAAATGATTCTGGGCAAGAAGGAATAATTTTTCAAGTTAACAAGGCGATTTAAAAAAATATGAAACAAACTTAAAACCGGGATGTTGTTCCAAATTTCATTTCCAGAAAATTCTAAGTTGTGAACAAATAAAATCTGTTACTAAAATTGTAAAATAAATGACATAAGAAGCATCAGATACAACAGGTTCTTCATAGGGGAATAACGTTATCCTAGACCCAGACACAAATAAACAAGTTTACCTTTACTGATAATGATCCTAATATTTAACCTACACTTACAGAAAATATAGGCTATGTATTATCTTGTTTACAGAATTAATGACCCTAGTTAGGTACAAACTTAACTTGATTTTGGACATGGTCAATTACAAATTAAAATTGCACATAACATATCATAATAAAAATAACAAAGAATACAAATATATATATATATATATATATATATATATATATATATATATATATATATATATATATATATATATATATATATATATACCCATGGCCATCCTTTAAATCGTCATAATATATGGTTTTAATTGTTACCTAAATGCTAAATACACTTTTAATTATGACCTTTTAGAAACCTTTACTATTTTAAATTTATGTCATTTGTATTTTATCCAATGATATATACGTAGTGTGCTGTGTTTTTATGTCTTGCAAATCATGTTCGATTTAATGTGTTTATTGTTTTGATGCTATGTCGGTAAAAATTCATTACAGCCTATGTTGAATTTTCGTTTAAAATCAAGCCGACTTTAATGTTTGAAGAAATCGCAGTGGCATTGGCACGAAAACCAGCCGAAATAAGTTGCTCTATGGTGTAATGCATTGTGTTAGCGAACTAAGGCAGACAGTAAAATTATGGGCACAAAATGGGCTTTCATCCGCATGCCATCCATTCTGAAAACAATTTCGATTCGAGGTAAGGTTTTACTTCTACTTTCGATAAAATCATAATTTTGTGAAAACAATGTTGCGCAGAAAAGATCTTTAAGTAGCAAAGATTTCCTTCTGCTGGATTTCTTGTTTGAATGGCTCTGATTAATTCGAACAGTTCGAATAATTCTTTCAATCGACTGGTTTAAGATAATACAAAAATACTTGAAGTGATCAAAGTGACAGTGACATACATTTCTGAAACTGGTTTTGCTCAGCCATTTCAACGAAGTATAATCAAACTTCCTCGTTTTTCCGCCATGTTCAGAGCTGAAGATTCAATTCTTATTCCTGTTCATAGTATTGCTTTATTAATATCAATTTTAATAGTAATATGTTATACTTAAGTAATGAGTTAAGCTAATAAAATAAAAATATTGACATTGAAAAGTGATCTTATTTAACGCACGAGCTTATTTATCAACCAGAAAATAAATCAGATATCAAAAGGAAGAAACTAAAACAACGCAAGGACCCCAACTCCACACAACCGTCTTAAGATTTTCTCCATAGATGAAGTCCAGAAATTGCTGGTATCCAGTTTGACATGCTGACATGCTTTTGCAGGCATAAATGCCACAAAACTAACTCATTCTATAACATATGAAAATATGACAAATATAGCAATGTCATTGTTAAGGTAAATTTAGTTCGGGTTGTTAGAGAGATCTGCATTTTCAATACAGTTTTTCTGCAGCAGAGAATATCATTGCAGTGTTCCTCCAGCAGCGGAAATGTCTCAAGAGACTTTTTATCTTAAACTATTCCAAGTCTTCGTCAGATTCAACGGGAATTTCCTTGGTATCTTCCTAAGTTCTCTTCAAGAAGATCGATAACCATCGATATTCTTCACTTTCCGCCCTGCTTTAAAAATGTTCCAACATGTGCTATAAAGTGATGTTGAATGGTTTAGTTAAAGACTAAAATCAATTATATACCAATGGCGCGATGTTGATGAGTTTGGAAGAGATACGAGTATGGTTACGTGAGTAGTCGTACTTGACTATATTTGAGTTGTATTTATCGATGACGCAACATTAAAACAAAAGAAACAACTGCTGATTCTAGTACCCGTCGGTAAATGAGACTAAACCCATAAAATATGCATGAAAGTAGATACGACAACGTTCATATCAAAATTGCATCAGAAGATTGCTTTCCAGCTATGAAGCTGATTGTGAAAGATTATAACGTTATCCAAAGCATACTGAGTAGAAATAGACGATGCCTCATCACACCACCAGCCTGTGAAACCTTCAAAATTTCACAGAAATATTTCTAACTGCTTAGGAAACGAAGTGTGAATAATGGATGTATGGAAAGGTAAGCAAATGGGCACAAATATTAAAAATATTGAAACAAAAGCATAGTGGAAAACGCTATAAACGTATAGACTACTATGTGTATGATACTATCAAGTTCCATAGAGATATTTTGGATAGATTTGTAGCCCAACTTAGTAAGCGAAATTGCAATAGATGGATTGAAGTACAAATTGACAAATTGACGAAAGCGACAAAATATTGAAACTTAAGAATGTTTAAATGCAAAACCACGTCTCATTTGTGAACAAGATTAATTGATATATCTTGCTAATTTCTGAAGACATTGTGCTAGGCTTCTTCATTTACTTAATCGAAATACTGCCTTTTGAGATTATTTTGGGCTGTGAAAGAATACTGAGTTAACTTAATGTCTATATTCATTTATTATAATCCTAGTTTCACAATTCTTTGCTTTTCAGCTAATTTATTACTAACAAATAGATAAATCGTGACACCTCATTCTAATATTTTGCTTCAAATGTACGCGCATGCAATCGGAAACACACCAAGCAGAAAGATATATTACTTTATCGAAGTAACGGCACCTTGGATCATTTCCAAGATTTTTGTTATGTACAAAATAGCTCTGTACGGAAGCAAGACATTACTAGAGAGACCGTTTCAATGACTTTACTCTCGCCTTTTATCTTCGATCAGACCAAGACGGAAAAGCATAAACAGGCTTTATGATGTGAAACTTTTTGTACTTCCGTTTAATGTTAAATGTATAAGCAACGTACGGCTATATTTAGTTTCTTGATGCAGTTACGAGCATTTTACCTCTCTTTCAGTTTCTTACATATTATTAATGTAATGGGAGCCATCTTTCAAACTTTCGGTCTAGATTTGTATTTGTATCCCTCCAAACCCCCACCATCCGTTTACTCCCAATTGCATTGTCCTCACAATTGGGCACTTACAGGAAACTAATCATAAAGTTAACTCCCCTGGAACAACAACAGCTTACCGAAAGTGATGAGTCATAAGTGCCTGGAGCAATCTCTTAACTTCTGACGTTTATATATTCCGCTCTTATCACCAACGAAAGTCATAAAACTGCAAGTAGTAAGAGGTCTTGGAGTTTGCAAAGAGAAAGAAAGTACAAAAATGCATGCAAATTACATATACACATCCGTAAATACACATATACAAAGAGATAGAAGGACAGACAGACAACAAAAGTGAGTAGACAGAGAGGCCCTAGGCATGTGTTTCTTTACTTTTAAGACAGCAATATACCGGGTACCCGGTTAAGTGAATATTAATTTGAAAGTGATCCATTAGAAACACGGTACAATTGCCGTGCTAGCACTGATCACAACAATCAGTTCCATAACTTGAAAAATTTGTTATTTTTGGAACACAAAAGAAAACAAAGCAGTAATTAGAAATATCTTGGAGACCGAAAACGCTGATGCAACCATAAAATATTACTATAATTTTTCTTTCCGTTCTGAGGTAAACATGATGCTCGTAGTAGGATGAAATCATTTCACACTCACGGGATGCTGAAATTTATATATTATACAAAATGTTACGTAAGATTAATACTAAAGCTCGCTTACATAAAAAGACGCTGGAGGGACTACAATGGACTGAAAATCATTGTGTGGGTCATCCTATGCTAAATATATGACAATACCTTATTCCATTCGGGGACAATTTAGGTTACAAACGTATACCATCTCTAGAAAGACTCATACCAACTCATGTACAATTAACAGCATGTCATAGTTCTCGAGATAAACGTAAAATTTATAGGTTACTGCATTTGTATGGGAAAATATGAACGAGTTCTTTCGGATGGATTCTACACGACTTTGTGGTGTGCAGTATCCATCCAACAAAACAAGTTCATTTTTTCCCATACAAATGCAGTAACCTTTTTATAATATATTCATTTTCTTATTCTACCTAAGGCTTTTTTAAATAAACAAAATAAACTACAAGGAACAAAGTAATTGTATTTATGCTGTATTCCAAAATAAATAAACATCCGCAGATTCATCGATAAACAACAACAATATTAATTCGCATATAACTCCGCCCAGCGACATTTGAACTTAGTCGCGCGCTCGACATAACTTTCAAAAGGAATTATCGCTTTGGTCTCCTTAACAATCGAAATTTAGAGTCATATTGTGAATGAATGCGCATTGCAACAACTTTTCCATTTGGTCTGGAATGAATGGATTTTGATATTTTTGTCGATTCTACTAATTTTGTTTTATTATGGACTGGATTTATATGTGTCAATTCCACATGAAGTAGAACTGATTTGAGCAGCGAGGAAGGCGTCTTGACTCATTTCAAGTGCGTTTCCGTTCTGTCATTGAATGTTTGGAATTATAATGTGAGAAAATATGATCTATTTCAATCGTAATTATCATAAAGATGCTATCGAATATAATGTTCATTTCGTCTTGAGTGCAGTAAGGAGGATGCTATTGCACTTGGAATGTATTCGAAATTACAGTACAATTTCGATGTCTGTAATCAAGCGTTAGCACCCATGATATTGCCCATGTAATTCAGATTCGAAGAACTAAGAAAGTACATTTTGAGGAAATTCAAGATGCAAAGATGTAAGTATATTTTTCCAATATTATTACCAGCTAAAGAAGACACGTTTATGCCTGGTCACTTGCATGCTCCGTTAGCTATGTTATGACCTGTATCATATATGGCGTCTATCGCTAGCCTAATTCCGAAACATTGTACCAACAAAGTTAACGCGCAAAATTGCACAGCAGCTGGTGTGTGACAATCCATTCAGCCGACGGAACAAAGAATTCTATGTCGATTTTGCATTTTGGCTCTGAGGCCTTACTTTTCTTCGAAAACCTTCTGTTGCATTTTTCCCCGCGAATTTAGTACTTTCGCTTATAAAATAGTTCGTATCTTATATATATATGCGATAGCCCTTGCACTCAGCATTAATTTCGATGCTATTTTTATATACCCAAGAGAGCACTGGTGATAGTCTGAACCATTCCATTAACGAAAAGTTACGAACATTTATCCGAAATAATTGTTTAAATGATCAGAATGGTATTTTCAATACTGCGTCTCTCACGTTTGTTTTTGACATTGCGAATATCACGTTCATTAATTTGCTTGTTTGAAAGTTTTATTTGTGACTCAGTAAACTCGTCCACAATGTTCACTTTATCACCTCTACTTTCAAATAGACGAAACAGATGTGTTAGTTGATCCACAAACAACTGTCGAATGTTAAAAGCGTTATATTTATATTCGATATAATATGCATATAATTGTTTGAGAACATTAGAAAAGACTGTGTATAGGAATGGATGAGGTTAAAACACGATGACGCATACTGAAAAGATTTTAGAAGATGGAAGAGCATATTGCACAATTATATTCAATGATTAATTTAATTACTCTCATCTATCTGTGTCTCTTTCCCTATCTATCTATCTATTGATCTAATCTATCTATCTATCTATCTATCTATCTATCTATCTATCTATCTATCCGTCCGTCCATCCATCCATATATCTATCTATCTGTCGATCTATTTAATCGGCATTTTTTGTATATGATGCTTCTTTTATGTTGGTGAAACTAACCTTCTAAAGTAATTGAGATTTGTGCGAGAAAGAGATATGTTGAACACATATGAAAATGAGAGAGATGAACTGGCATGGGTCTATACAGAATCTTGTACTCCCTTTTCACCAACAGGTCCACAAAGGCAACTGGTTACAGAATTAGATGGAAATAAAAATAGAACCAACTGATCAGCAATCAGGGGATTTATTCAAAATTATATTCCTAAGAAGAGAAAAGAAAAGCAGTTATTTTAACAATGTTGAGGTAGTAATGTCAAACTTTAACTCGAACAGATCCTGTCTTCCGATGTAAGATAAAAGAGGAAGAATACGTCAAAAAAATTTTGCAGATGAAACAAATGAATTCCTAAAGGAAACATGAAATAATTACTATAAATACTGAAAAAGAAGGCCTCATATAGTTGGGTATTTATCAGTTTTGAAGTTTTTAAATAGAAAAAATGAGAATAACATTGAATAAAAAGTTCGAGAACATTTACCCTAAGCTGAAAGGTAAAGACAATTATTGTGCGGGAGAAAGGTGTGTTAATTGCTACAAATTATGCAGTACTATGAATGCTTTTGCAAGAACTGTTGAGAAAAACCATGATATGCACACAGTGTTTAAAATCTTTGATAACTTTACGTTTGATTCAGGGTTCGATATCAGAGTAGGCATGTGCAATGGGTGGTAGTTGCTTGTCGAAGGTAGGTAACATTCTCCTGTTCTCCGCTTTCTCCACTAGTTCTGCGTCACTGAGGTCATATGTTCAATCCCAGTGTAGATACGCACAAGAGTTCGCCCATGGTAGGTCGATCTTTTCTCCGGTTCTATTGGTTTTGAAAGACGATCTTAAAGCTGTGGAGATTAAAGTTTCTGAAATGTTTTGCAGAACTGACTCCAAAAAGTCTTAGTTCATGTCAGGCACACTTGGAATCACCTACTATTCAGAGAAAAAGAGATAAAGAGAGATTTGTTGGTAGATGCCTCATTTCTTGATACGAAGAGTACAGTCATGCATTCAAGCAAATATTAACTGTAAAACACAAAAATATCCTAGTTAACAAAGTTACATGCATGCTGCAAAAATAATCTACAGGTAATTATACTATGTAATTAAGAATATTCACTTCATTATTCTTCAATTGTTCTTACGAGAAATACGTCAACCATGAAAACTAAACAACAAACTGGAAATAAAGAGGAATCACTACTATTTCTGAGACTACGAAATCAGTGAATATAGGCACGTAATCAATTGAATAATTAGACACATTTTAGCACAGTGTACCACGCATGCTCCTAGCAGTTTTTTTCAGATAGTATAGCCAAAGGCACAATATAGTAGTTTCCATTATCAACTACAAGACTGAATTATATATATATATATATATATATATATATATATATATATATATATATATATATATATATATATATATATATATATATATATATATATATATATATATATATATATATATATATATGTGTGTGTGTGTGTGTGTGTGTGTGTGTGTGTGTGTGTGTGTGTGTGTGTGTGTGTGTGTGTGTGTGTGTGTGTGGAAAGTGAACATTGAACATGTCTATGTCCATGTGCCTGTTTCTGTATAGGAACGTTTAGAAAATCAACAGGATATCAATAATATAGTTAGTCTTTTATTCTTCAAGTGCTTTCGCATAATCATCATGGATTCTCTTCAGGTAAACACATTATATTTTCAAGGACGTTTGGTAAAGAGGGCGAGATATAAGCAAATTCTTTACGTCTATATAAAATAATTGTGTACAAGAACACATATGTAAGACGGACGAAATCATCAATGTCTCTTGAAAGTCCTTGGCTAAGTAACAACAAAATTGTCCGAAATGCACTCAGTTGTCTGATATATTGTCAGTCAGTCCACATCGCTTTATAGTGATCAAATGTGCCTGCACACAACATAGACCTTGAACGTCTTTGGCTAAGTAACAACAAATTTGTCCGAAATGCACTCAGTTGTCTGATATATTGACAGTCAGTCCACATCGCTTTATAGTGATCAAATGTGCCTGCACACAACATAAACTGTGCTCAACAATTGCTTCGCATAATCTAAACGCATCAGAAAATTCTTTATATAGTCTTAATTAAATTATCTGCAAGTGTGCAAATGTACTGTATATTTAGTATTGTTTAGTAAAAATCAAACAACTACATTTCATGATACAGGCTTCATAACTATTCAGATTTATTAATCACTATTTACAAACGTTTACTGCACAAATTATGTAATTGTAGATATTCTCTCCACAAACATGGAAACAAATATTACCAACTGCAGAAACTATTTACTGATTAGGATATGTATTAGTATGTACAGTTGGCATGATGTATACTGCAGTGGTTAATGTTATGTTTCAAAACAAACTGTAATTGATTCGATGAAAAATAAAAATTTAATAATTTGAATAACTAGAATAATACTATATTTCGCCTTTTCTTAACTTAAGCTTAGAGTCGCTGTCTTGATTACTGAATTTAATTCACGATTGTATTAAAGAGGAAGGCCATGTTTAATTCTCCTAGAAAACATTTCTGACAGAATGCTTTTTATGAAAAAGGTCTTCAACTTGGGAAACATTCCCTTCTCCTACAGTTTGTTATCAAGCCAAATCCTCTCTACATCTGAACCTTTGAGTGTCCGTACAACAAAGTCACCCTACTTATGATTAGTCAAGGCAAGCTATCGTTGTACCTGGTAGTAGTAAATATGATTTAACCTCAATTTCATTTCTCAATTTCGAACACTACAAAAGAAATCACTTTTCAATGTTTGAATTTGAAGCGGCATTTCACTTCAACAGTGCTTTATGTTTCTTTATGATGTTCACAATGAACTAAGAAATCTGGACTAGCTGCTAGAAAAGGATAATTAGTTGATACTCTAATATGGCAGTCTTTTGAATAAATTTTCTATTCATTTTTGTTACTGAATTGGCCATAGCTTGCTAATGCCTTCTGTTACGTGTCTAGGCTCGTACGAGAGTAACAAAGAAAAGAGTGAAGCCAACAAGCTTTGTACATTTAACAAAATAATTTATTTCCCTAGAAAACAAGGTAAAAATATGAAAAAGGACTTACGGTTTATGAATCAAATCCAAACATTTATCCAATAATTAAAAATATAAGTCCTATTACTAAGTTCGAATCCCGATGAAGTTCCAAGATGGAAGGCGATGACGTCCTCTATAACCTGTTTTGTGTTGTCGTGTCAACAGTTCCTTATTGAATCGCTAAAAATAATATTCCGGCTTTAGAATTCCAAATAATTTTCAGTAAATGTCATTGTCCAAGAATTCTGATGAGCACTAGACAAAGTCTCCAGGGAAAATAAATTATTTTAAATAAAAAAAACTCAATTCAAACTGGCAACAACAAAATAATACCTTCGAGCCCGAAGGTATGAATTACGACTGACTAAAAACACTATGAAACATCACTTTAACTCTGACTACAACACAGTTTAGATCCCCGTGATGGGGTAACGTGATCACTTAGTTCAAGCGGCGTAGTAACACCACACGCCGGCTATCACGTCCGCCATGGACGAATTCGAGTCTACTGAACGAATCTTACTATAAGATTCAATAATTAAAACAATTTTAAAAAAGTTGTTTACAACAGAGCTGAAACTGGCCCTGAAATCTAGGTCACCAAAAGATACAATGTTTCTACGAACTGCGTATTTATCAGGTTTAACAGAACTGAACTGAATTTTCTGGAAAAATGTCAAATCCTGTGAATAAAGTTATCATTACAATAACATGTAATGAAATAAAAATAAATTAAAAAAGAAATTTAAAACTAACACACAAGTAATTAAATTACATATACGTAACACTTCTTTTTAAATTTCTTTCCGCATTCCAGTGAATCAGAATATGGGCTCTTCTTGTATCCAACAATGCACTTGAAAAGATTATCCTTTTTTTCCTTCCTAGGTATGATAATTCCAAATTTTGATGCAACAATTCTATTTTCCCTTGCCTTTTCCCAAACTATATTTTGCCTATGTCTACTATTGTGTTCCTCTGTCTTCTCAGAATTTAAACGGAGACTTGAAACATAATCATTAAACTGTTCCGTACAAATTTTGTCACTCACATCCAAATATTATCTTAATATAACATTTGGGAGTGGCATGCAATATTCCTTTAAAACCTCCTCTGGAATATCTGGTTTAGGGAAATTTTTATAATCTCCTTCTGAGGGGTTTACAGCAAGTAACTTTTTATGGAATTCTTCCCTTCATAGTGGAATACCCTCTCCTGAAGGACGATACTCTTTGTATGCTGAATTTCTTAAAATGCAAGAGTATTCTTTTTCAGCGTAATATCCTCTGCCTTCTTCGGGGATGGTTTTTTGAGACCGTGGAGTATTCCATTTACATTGCCATGATATAACTGAAATTTTACCAGCCTTCTTTTCTTCTGTATGTCAATAAGGGCATATAACAAAGAATCAATGTGATTGCATGACTATCCTTGCCTGCACAAAAAGATTTATGTAGACGTTTATGAACTTCGAATAATCTAATATCTTCTGTTCTTGTTTACTATGTACTTTCATTCTCATTCTTAGAATTTTCGTCTGACCTTTGTAAAAGGCTGCACATTTCATACATATCAATGGAATAATCATATATGTTTCATAAAAATTGGAATCCCTTTATTGTTTAACTTGAAACATCTTACCATTTTTAATATGAATCGAGTTTCCTTCTTTTATATTAGAATTTGTTTGCATCTACTAGTAGCATATTCGTTATTTGGGCCTCTCAGTGAAGTTGTAGAACTGTGTCGAATTTGTTTCAGATGTTTTTGGCTTGTTTCTTACTTTAATAGTCTTATTTCTATCGAAGACATTTCTCATTTTATCACTGCATCGAAGTGATTGTTTAAACAATAGTACCATCAGGAATATGTAAGTGTTAAGTGGGAGATGTGTTAATCTTTTATGTGTTATGTTCCTTGCTTAGTCTGTTCCTTTTCACATTCAGTATGCCTCCATTAATTTTTCCTCTGAATTATTTTGCCTGCGACGTTATTGCTCTAATTCTACGTGTCTCTGTTCTAGTGTATCTTGTCCTTTACAAAGCATAAAGCTACCACTCGTCTGTCTTCGTTTATTACAGACCCTGTTATTTTAGAACCTGGAATATACGAGAACGTGAATACTGAACAAAACATTTATCTTTTCCGTAATGACGAAGGGAGGATAAAGTACACTTTATTCTTACCATGCGAGACATATGCCAACATGAGAGATGCTTTCTTAGCAGCAAAAGAATTCCTCACATGCATTTGTATGTGTTTACTTCGTTAGACAAAGCCACTTCTGAATGGAGCGCAGTCCTAACTGGCAGATTAATTGCGTTCTGTTCTGACCTAATCAAGTCCAGACTTTCCACGCCCCAGAGATGTACAGTGTAGGGAGTGTCAGCTGGAAAAAAATCACACTAATTGTATTGACTATATAAGATTTCTCACGCCATCGGTTACACCTATTATCCATATTTACTACATTTAACTGTTATTTGCTGTTACAATATTTTGTTAAATTCGTTTCCATAAAATAACTGAGGTATGTTTATAGTTGCATTAAAACCTCACACAGCTGAAATCGTATTTGATATTTACTTGATTCGATTCAGTTTTAGTATCTTTTGAAGGAAAACGAACATTCTGATGAGAGATTGCAACATTTCAATGATAATTAATAAACTTGTATCTTTCACCTATGGCATCATCTGAGATGCAAAATAAAGCCTTTTAGTGTTTTATTAAATAATTCTTGCTAACACACTTGCTTACCATGTACCTCCAGTAGCTGAATCCATCTCTTAAGATGACAAAACAATTCGAAGCACGGGTATAAGCTTTAGTAGATAGTCCATATACCATATTTAGAATCTAAAATCATATCTGACAAAATAGTTAAAATGCCAAATCACGAAGAGATTTCATCTACCCAGTCATCGCAGTTGTCACCATTAACTTTTCTGCTTCTCCTTGTAGCACCACCATGACAAACTACCAAGCCTTGGGTAAATTGTGATATTTGAAAATGAAATCAAAATCTGAAGTAGGGGCATGTGTTATTGTAAGCGCACTTTTAAAGTTTAAAATATGTTTGAAGGTAGGATGTTTAAAAAAGGAATATTCTAAAACACTAATGGGCCGAATTTATTTGCTCTTTAGGCTGTTTATATGAGACTATAAGTGCACTTGTCAACATTTAATATAAATTTGATGGGAGACTGCTAGAAAAGAAGGTTTCTACAATGCCCATCAGTTTCGTTTAGTTTGTCTGCCCATACGAGAGGGCGAAAATGTTGCAATCCATTATTGATATACATCTGGAAACGTCAGTCTCTATTACGCTGCAGAAACAGCCACCATTGCATTGTTGTATTGCGTGAATCTTGAGAGTACGAATATGTGAGCATTAAAGAATTTTTCATCTTTGATTGGCAAGTGAAAGTCACTTTAATTGCCGTTTTGCTTATTTGTTAAATAGTCGTATTTTACTGATAGTTGCATATTGAAGCATTGTTTACGTACTTTGAGTAAACAGGCACCCATCCCCAATGTATGAACTCCGTTCTCGACTTGTAATATCATGTGGATTATGTATTTGTTCTGCCTCTTAAAAACACTTTTTATTATTGTGTACCTATATGAATATTATAGTGAAAGACTAATAAGTGATTCATCTAAAACTTTCAGTGATACCCATGCATGCTGTATTAATATTGACGTAGATGATTGGTAATAATACAGTGACAGCTCCGGCAGTGACTCTGTTGTATTTATCCACAGGAAATATTAACATTCATACATTTGCATCGCTCCCAAATCAACCTGTTAAACGAGTGATTCCTTAAAAGTGAGGTAAAACGTCTTTATCAACACGAATAGCACATTCTGTTCAACTGTTTATATGTTTGCAAATTGCTGAGAAAACTAAACTAATACATCTTGCATTACAATGAGAATAAATCAGTTATTCTTTTAACAATGTTATTTAAATTGGGTGAAAATACTAATTCATACGAGTCAAATAAAAATGTACATTTTCTGAATTTATAGCAAATGTAGACTTAATAGCGTTAAATGAATTAGGGCTGCCTTACGCATTAATATCGGTAAGTACAACAAAAATGTAGGCATTTATTTATTTTGACTGAAAATGTGATCGTATGTTTGAGTATTCCAAAGAATTTAAGGCTGGTTTATTAATACGGGTGACGAATAAATGTAGTTATTTTGTTGGTATTGTTGTTGGGGAGTCTAGAAAATTATACCTGATACAAAATAGCAATTAATTCAACAAATAGAAAACACATACTGGCTGTTTGAGATGGAAGATATCCTTGGTCATTTTTTTTTCGAGTCCAAAACAAGAGTTGGAGATGATTTTAATGTAGGGTGTGCAAATTGATTTCTTATATTTTCAGCAGCTAGTGGTCATCATCATCTTTATCACATACCCACTCAAGCTTACATGTCTGATCTGGCGTGGGAAACATATGTTCAGTCTGTGATTCCGAATCAAACACCTATACTTTCGGTATCGCACCCCCGTCCTGGAACTACATTTACAACTTGAAACATTCATTAATAGTGTATTTATGAAATATACTTAATGATTTATTGCTGTATATTTTAAATTATTCACAAATGCGAACACTATTTTGAAATAATTAGAAATGAAGTCATATTGCTTTTGCTGCAGGGGAAGTTTTGGAAAGTACCGAAAGTAGCGACGGACGGGTTTTGTGGCATTTCACAGTATCGAGTCCGAGAAAGTAGAGTTAGTTGAGGTGCAGACAGAATGTTTGACAAAATTCTCAGATGAAGCTGATGTGCAAAGTAACATCAAAAGAAGAGAGAGAGAGAGAGAGAGAGAGAGAGAGAGAGAGAGAGAGAGAGAGAGAGAGAGAGAGAGAGAGAGAGAGAGAGAGAGAGAGAAATTTGCCTGAGTAGGTAATGTCAAGATTAAAGGCATGGTTAGAAATGTTCCACTTTGGGAGAACACTTTACCCTGTTTAATTCTTAAGAGACATTCCACAATGTGAATCATCCAAAATATCAAACTTATCTAAACTCATTTCAGCTTCAGATTTTCGTAAAACATGATCTGCGGAATCATATTTTTATGGAGTAAAATTAAGTGGAGTTACTTACAATTTGTCTATTAAAATTACAGAGGAATCGAATTTGTTTACTAAATCTGAGGAGAAAACTGATAATTATTTATAACATAAAGGTAGATGTATCACAAAGTGATGATTGTGACACAAATGTAGAAGAATTATATCATATTACAATGTTGTTGTGACTATTACATCACTGTGGCACATGCAGTGAAATGTGTGTTTACCTTTAAAATTCTTGTTACTGTTCAAGTAAAAATAAAGGAAAGAAAACACAATGATATTACAATACTGTTTATAATTTTCTTGTTAAAATATATCCATATGAATTTAAAAATTCAGTTGACATGTGAGACTGAGACCGAATCTTTGAGTTCTGAAAAATATATGTTTAAATTATCACATTAAATTCAATAATTTCTTGTATTAAATGAAAACATAAAAATAGAGAGTTTGAATATACTGTAAATCAATGAACTTCTGTCTAAAATTTGACTGTAATTACTGTTAGCCTGTGTAATTTGCCCTGAAATTTGCGTGCAAGCAGAGTGTCTATTCGGCAATTGGAATTTGATAAAAAGAACCACTTACTAGTCCGAAACCCATATTCAATTTGAGAAGGAAAAAATCCACTTGCAAGCAACTACAGATTAAATCCATTGATATGTCCCATACAATATTTTTCAAAAACAAAATCAAACTAGAGACTAAATCAACACCTGCAATAAAGACAAACCGATGACACAACTGACTGCACAGTATATAACTAGGCCTGGCCCCGCTTTAATACATGAGGTTTGTAAAATATCTTTCATAAAACGCTAAAGGCCTAAATTCATTTTTATAAAAGTATACATTAAACAAAATTTAAAGGAATGGGTGAATAAAAAGACGACATGTAATAAATAGAACACCACGAAAGGGGGTTGTCCCGATTCAGGGGAAATAACTCGTTTAATACGACGTAGGAATATTCATCTCGGCATGACGGCCTCTATTTTACTACACCTTATTAAACTCGTTCTTTCCGCCCCCTCGGAAGAAAACACATATGTAGTTTTGTCGATCTATCAGTTGCTTTCCCGAGATCTTAGTATTCTGAAATTGGACGAAGCAAAAACCAGCCAACTATTTCGATATTTAGAATAGATGTTTGAAGGGTTAAGAATAAAACTTATTAATGACAGCTTTATAGTTGCAAAAGAAAATTGTACGAGTCATTGTGATAGCTGCTGCTTGACAACTAAAATCAACCCTATTTTTCAGACGTTGTGGATGCTCTTGAATTCTGCCCATATGAACACCTGCTCACAAAAGGATACCATGTCAGAGTGAACGTCTCATATGGGCATTATCTAGAATGAAAGCATGCCCACAAAGGACACCAACTTAAAACTAACAGCAGTTTATAAAGTGCACATGCATAGCATGAATACTGCTTAAAACGGACGTCTATTTATATCGAATACTGATCATCATGAACAAAATTAAAATATAAATATGAATGTAAAAAAAAACTTAACATAAATGTAAATTACTCTATTCACTATAACATTATACATCAGTGCACTGATAATAAAAGTTACTTTATATCCCCTAACTGTTCTCGCTTCGGGAGATCTTGTAGCCGTCCCAGATAAGCGTCTCAGTAGGGGATGCCGCTGATAAATGTACGTCAAAGGTTTATTCAGAGGCAGAACAGGGAAATAACGACAGCGGCCCTCCGTTTGTCCGTAGAAAATGTGGGCTTCCGCAAAGTAGCTTTAATTTTCTTTACTTTTTCTTCTTAAACCTCTTTAATGGGTAACCCATGATTAGGTGCTGGAGTCAGACGCTGTTAAGTTCGAAAGTCAATTCAAGTTAATTGGACGAATTTTACATATGTAATAGCTTCGGTCAATTGGAGGAACAGCCCTTCTTCTGATTATTATTTATCTTCTTGCTATCTTTTCACACAATCAAATACAAACAATATTAATATCTTTTTTTTTCTATCTACACAACACAAACCAAAACTATTAGTAACTAAATATATATTGAAATATAATTCTTTAAATAGATCAATTTTTCGATACTTGACAACCGATTCCGAAGCAAGTGAAAACAAATCGAAGGCTCCATTTATAAGAATTTCATTCAATAGAAATATAAATGAGCACAAATTTTACATTGCCATCTATCACGATTTTATGAATAAAGCAATGCCACTGAAGCGTACCTAAAGAAAATCATCATTCGGAACTTTGCACAAACGATTTGATTCTGCTAAAGTGCAGCTAGACTTAACGGTCAGGCATGAAAAGAGACCCACCAAAGAGGGACAGAAAATTGAGTATAGAAAATTTTACCACAGGACAAGCACTATAAAATACTGAATAAAAATGAAACGAATAATTTCACAGAACATTTATTGAACATTTTACTTACCAGACTTGGACAGGAAACATATATAATTATGAAATGGATGTTCTACAGGACTGAATATTTAACAGTGTACATAGATAGGTACCAACCACTCAGGGAAAGACAGATTTGTATGAACAAACAAGACAGCATAAATATAAACAATTCCGACAGAATGGAAGTGAAAGAATATGAAGTAAAATTAACAAAAATTTATTTCCCTACAATACAAAATGAAAATTCAAAAGACATATACAATATTATGAATTAAAAACCAAAATATTTCTAAATTTCCTATCACAAGTCCAGAAATATCGAATGTTCTAAATGGATTCCAACATTTTTGAATGCCCTGATATAATACTATGATGTAAATCAGAATGTCTTTTAATGAGTGCACAAAAATCTAAAGTAATGTATTAATCCAAAATGCGTTACGATGAATCTTCTAATAAATAACTCCCCTCAAATTTGATCTGATTTCAACAACTCAGTTGTAAACTTTGATCAAGTCGGATTTTCCACAGACTGATATAAAACAGGAATAAGTTATTTGTTTATCAAATCCCTGTTTATATACATTTTCACTTGACTTTTATCGTAACCCTTGCAATTCTTGAAATTCATCATTTCGTTTAATGGTTAGAACGTTACCTCTTAGATACTGTATTACTGAGATGCGATTCGGGTACCCCTGACCTGTAACATTGCAAAAACCATAAAGTAATATACATTCTTGGACTAGTCAAGTTTATTTTCTCAAACTCCTTAGTTAGTTATCAATTTCCCTTTTCAATGTTTTATTGGTATCAAACAATGCAATATTATATATCCCAGTTCCGTTGTTTTACTGTCTCTGAGGTTTTGTCTCTTTTTGTTTCAGCTGTAGCATATCAACCCCTTAATACGGTTAGTTTTATCCACCAGTCATGAATGCATCTTATCACCTAGAGTTACGGATGCATTTATTCAATAGACTCATGGATGCATCTTTTCACACAGAGTCATGAATCCATCTTATACACTAGAGTCATGAATGCATCTTATCACCTAGAGTTACGGATGCATTTATCCAATAGACTCATGGATGCATCTTTTCACATAGAGTCATGGATCCATCTTATACACTAGAGTCATGGATGCACCCTATCACCTAAAGTCATGAATGCATCATATCCACTGTTCATAGATGCATTTTTATCGCCTAGAGTTATGGATGCATCTTGTAACCTATAGTCATGGATGCATCTTATCACCTAAAGTCATGGATGCATCTTATATACTATTCATGGATGCATTTTTATCATCTAGAGTCATGGATGCATCTTATCCACTAGAGTCATGGATGCATCTTATCCACTTGAGTCATGGATGCATCTTGTAACCTATAGTCATGGATGCATCTTATCACCTAAAGTCATGGATGTATCTTATACACTATTCATGGATGTATTTTTATCATCTAAAGTCATGGATGCATTTTTATCACCTATAGTCATAGATGCATCTTATCACCTAAAGTCATGAATGCATCTTATACACTATTCATGGATGCATTTTTATCACCTAGAGTCATGGATGCATCTTATCCACTAGAGTCATGGATGCATCTTATCCACTAGAGTCATGGATGCATGTTATCAACTAGAGTCATGAATGCATCTTATCACCTAGAGTCATGGATGCATCTTATCACCTATAGTCTTGGATGCATGTTATCCACTAGAGCCATGGACGCATGTTATCACCTAGAGTCATGGATGCATCTTATCCACTAGTCATGGATACATGTTATCCACTAGAGTCCTGTATGCATCTTATCCACTAGTCATGGATGCATCTTATCCACTAGAGTCATGGATGGATCTTATCCACTAGATTCATGAATGCATCTTATCCACTAGTCATGGATGCATCTTATCCACTAGTCATGGATGCATGTTATCCACTAGAGTCCTGTATGCATCTTATCCACTAGTCATGGATGCATCTTATCCACTAGAGTCATGGATGCATCTTATCACCTAGAGTCATGGATGCATCTTATCCCCTAGTCATGGATGCATCTTATCACCTAGAGTCATGGATGCATGTTATCCACTAGTCATGGATGCAGCTTATCTCCTAGAATCATGGATGCATGTTATCCACTAGTCATGAATGCATCTTATCCACTTGTCATGGATGCATCTTATCACCAGGCGTCATGGATGCATCTTATCACTAGGAGTCATGGATGCATCTTATCCACTAGAGTCATGGATGCATCTTATCACCTAGAAGCATGAATGCATCTTATCCACTAGAGTCATGGATGCATCTTATCCACTTGTCATGGATGCATCTTATCACCAGGCGTCATGGATGCATCTTATCACTAGGAGTCATGGATGCATCTTATCCACTAGAGTCATGGATGCATCTTATCACCTAGAAGCATGAATGCATCTTTTCCACTAGAGTCATGGATGCATGTTATCCACTAGTCATCGATGCATCTTATCCACCAGAGTCTTGGATGCATATGTTTCTCTTATAAGTTAGCATTGCAAAATAATTTAAATCTGTTCTCATCTGTTTCATCTTCTTTTCTATTACGTCAATACTACCTTATACCACTCCGAAATTTGGAACCAATTCTCTATCAACATATTTTTGTGTCTGTTTTAGACTCTTTTAACCTTGGCGTATAATTTGTTGCAAAGTTTGGTGAATGTAACATCAATTATCGATGTCACGTTATCACTCAAATATGTAATAGTGTATTGCTGGTGTACCAATAATGTATCGATTAATCTCATTATCGTATATTATTAAAAGTTAGGTAAATCGTCATCTTTGGTGATGTCTCCTTTCGGAATAATGTCTGCCTTTTCTCTTAATGTTTTAGAGGTTTATAAGGCAGTTAATTAAGGATGAAATCTGTCTGAACAATTGATTGTTCTATGAATAGGAGGTTTGGCGGTAGCTGGTAGCGGTCAATCGAGAGGAAACGATGACTTGTTTATCAAGAACTTGAAATGGATTCAGAAAATGTTTTATTTGTTTTGGAATTGTTAGCAGCACTGCACTACCTGCAATTTTAGGTCGTATAATATGTTCGCTTTGACAACAGTAGGACCTTTTGTTTCTTGATTGACGGAATATGTTATATGACTCTTTACAGCACTAATGGGTTTTTATGTGTATTTTGGATAAAAGGTGTTAAGTAAATCATCCAGAATAGTAAGAGGTTAGTAAGTATTGCAAGACTTAACGGATATCAGCTCCTGAAACCGTGAGAATAAAAATAAATGTTTGTTTATTGCATGGTCGATATTGTTCGTTTTGGCTTTATCTTTTAGCTTACATTGTATCCTTTTACTCTGGAAGAGTCTGTACTTTCAGAAGAGAGTAAAAATATTTAAAATACTACTTTTGTAAGCAATTTAAAATGTAACGTTCTTATGACATGTAGAGAATACATTACGCTTTGGATATTGTCTTTAGGCTTTTATCATGAAACTAACTGGTACTATCACATGAATTTGTATGAACTCGACATGAACTTGACACATTAAAGGAATATTGTTTAATTATATATATATATATATATATATATATATATATATATATATATATATATATATATATATACATATATATATATATATATATATATATATACCTATATATATATATATATATATATAACAAGGTATAAGGATTCTATCTATTCTATATATAGACACACACAACCGATATTTTAAATCATTTTCTGCAATTTGGGGCACATTTAAGTACACCCTTTAATTTGTCAATAACTTCCTGGCACTTGTGAGACCAATGAAAATTAGATTTCTTAGTCAAAAGATTTGTCAAAGGTTCGGCAATTAATGGAAAATTCTGAGCTAAATTTCCGATAAAGTTTTCCCAAAGATAGCATCTGTAGCTGTATACTAACCGGCACTGTTAATTAAGAAAATAGCCTTGACTTTAACTTCTGCTGTTATATCGAGACATTGTTCCACAATATGTCCTAGTAATGTGACACAAGTTCGTTTACCCCACCCCCGTTTTCACCTAAAATTAAATGTCAGAGTTGCATCGTCGAGTCTATCTGAAAGGTTCTGAATGGTTTCCAAGTGATCGCGCCACGTTTCGCTGCACGCATCATTTGATAGTCCATTATGTGCTTGTGGTAATGATATAGAAAATGCATGCCATGCCTTTACATATTTAATTGCAAATGCTTTGTTGAACAGTGTAGGAAATTGATACATCTCCATGTACCAGCGACTACAAATAATTTACTATCCGGATCATCTGACTTGACAGCGAACATTAATAATAATTTATTTGACGAAACGCTTTATATCGTTACAGAGCAATCGTAATTTCATTCCTTTACTCAATTAATTACAGCTAATTTGAATTTTAATAAACAACACATAATTATCTTAATTCTTAGCAACTGAATTCATGTTGGTGTATGTGTGTATGTACTAATGTCCACGATCATTAACTTGTCATTAATTACTTAATGTATTAACTTCTCTCTCTCTCTCTCTCTCTCTCTCTCTCTCAACCATCTTGCCTGAATAAAGTATCTTTTCTTATAATTATATGAAATCATATTAATTTACTGCTACTATCCATTTAAATTTCATATAGTAGGGAAAGGTCTTGTTCTAAGATGTGAGAACTTGTAGGTCGACCCCATTTATGGAAATAAAATACTTTTAACCAATTGTATCAGGACTAAAACATATAGCCATAAGAGGATTTTGACTTATGGGCAAAAGAGCCAGAATTGTATCACCAGGCTGCAAACTCCTTTCCTGTGCATTTCTTTCATACACTAATTTCATATTTTGACTGAGTAGAGTGTAGATTAGTTCTTATTGCTTCACAAACCTTTGACAACCTATATTTGAAATTACAGTCATAGCCCAGAAGATTAATTTCTGAATATTCATTTGAAAGAAGTTTTTGTCTTTAAATAACTTTAATGGAACACGGACATTATACCAAAAGCAAGTTAAAAAAGACTAAAACTAATGATTCTTGAACAGATTCTTTAACAGCAAATAACAGCAAATAAATAAATAAATAAATAATAATAATAATAATAATAATAATAATAATGAGGACTTTGTATAGCGCCTAATCTTTAGAAGCTATAAGCGCTTTACAACATTAGACAAACATATATTATGATATGATTACAAAAAACAAACACCATGAAATCAGAAAACAGAAAACATGCTGAAATATTTAAGGTAAGGAAACATTATTAGGTCGTTGAGTCTGTTCTTGCAGTCGAAATAGGTGAGCTTTAAGAGCGCTCTTGAATGAGATCACTGTGTCTTTGTGTCTAAGATCAGTGGGCAACTCGTTCCACATTGCTGGATATGGGTATGCAAAAGAACATTTTCTATATGACATCATTTTCAAATTGGGAATAATGAGAATAAGATTGTCAGAAGAGGATCGTAAGTATCTTGCTGGTGTGTACACATGGGTGAGGTCGGATAGGTATGTTGGACTGGAGCCCGTCATTGAAACGTAGCACAGAGAACAAATTCTGTGTTTGATTCTGGATCGAATGGATAGCCAGTGTAGGGTACAGAGCGGGTGAGGGGGGGGGGTGAAGGAAGGGGGTGGGAATGAACACCTAATACCTATCATTCCGATATCAAAATAATATGACATAATCATATTCTTCAAAGTTTCATGAAATATTTCCAAAGCCTCTTGACTTTCAGGGCTATAGGCAGAAGATTTAAACTGTTGGATGCCCAATTCACATATAACTTTTAGGAAAATTCGAGATATAAAATTTACCTTCTTTGGACTGGACAGATTTGGAAAGGCCAAAAGGTGCCTTAAACTTTACCAAAGCTTTTACATTGGTTTTCAGTTATAATATTTCTCAAAGGAATTGCATCTGGAAATCTTGTGGACGAGCATATAATGGTTGCCTTACTTGGTGTTGGGTATGGGATCGACACAGTCTACCACAATTCTGCTAAATCATTCGCCAAATGCAGAACAGGTTGCAGATGAGCATTAGGTATCTTCTGTTTGAGTTTTAATATCATTTTGACAAGTGTGAAAGCTATACAGTTGTGGTTCCCTAAGTGAGCAGCACCGCCCCCTTGGGGACGGTGGGATTACCGAAGGGGGCGCTAATGCTGAATAATGCTTGTAGGGTAGGGGGCGCTGAGGATAACTAAGGGGGCGGTGGCCCGAAAAATTTTGGGAACCACTGCTCTACAGTATTTAAAAACATCACAGGTCCGGAAACTAAGTCTGATATCAAATGTACATAGTAGAGGGGAATATTAACAAAGGTGCGCCCTTCTCCCTGAATAAGAATACTTTCACTACAAGAAGACTTAACAGATAACAGGAAAGGACCTGATTAAAACAACAGGCTTGGTAGAATCATCAATAAGTGATATATATCCTTTCGAACTGAATAATAGAATCAAATTGGGGTTTATTTGACATAACAGACGTATTGCTTTCAATACAAAACTGTGACATTGACTTCTTTGAAATAGGAGCATCCGGAATAGCTCTGTCTTCATTCTGTTGCTTATTTTTCAACCTGTAGTAATCATAAAAGACGTACCCATTCTTCTTACAATAAGTGCACGTAGCAATAGATAGGGAATTCTGATCAGTCTCGTTGGATATTTAACTTCTAAACATTGTACCGAATTGAGACTTGGAATCACTTGCATGTGACTGACGTGAATTTTTGTTAACTCAATCACTGCTGAGCGAGGACGTACTGACGAATGAAACGAATAATCATAACAATCAACAGTTGTGTGAGCAGCATTTTCCAAACTTTTACAACGTTTACACTGTTTGCCTATCAAGATAGGTTTTAACACCACTATGGATGCAATTATTTGACTCTTCAATTGATATGATCTGTCTGAGGTTATAAGAATCTTTATCAAAGATCTTAGCTGAGTACCACCTATTAAATATTTGGGGGTTTTTTCAATGGCAAATACGACATGCGTTTGTATAGTTCTTTTCTATAATTCCTAAACATTTGTTGATATGCATTGGGTTCCATCTCATAACCCTTCAAGATATAATTCTTTAACCACATCATAATAAGTACTCTGTTGTAACAACAGTAAAGTGTAGGTTTCACGAGCTCCGTTGATAAGTAGACTTTGTAATAATCAAGTCAAATGCTCTCTTAGCCATTCCAAGTTTTCCGCAAGTTTCTCAAAGAGAAGAAAGTATATATCTACTTTTCTTTCCTGGAAAGGGGGTATTAATGTAATATTTCTGTTAACATCATAACCTGAACTTGTGTGTAAAGTGGTGGGGAGGATAATGCACCTGCCAGTTCTTATTCTTTTAATCTATATTGCATTTCCCTTTATTTCTCTCTGGATCTGTACTCCTCTTTCCTGTTTTCTCTCACTCACTCTTTCTGCATCTATCTCTTCTTTTCCTCACTCTAAATTTGCATTTCTTTCTCCTCTATCAATTCGCCTCTGCATTTTAGTTTTCACTATTTTTCCATTCTCAGAATTTGCATTGCCATTATCATTTTTCTGAAGATTAAACTTTCTTAATTCCAATTACATCTTCGTTCTGAACTGTAATTCCTTTTATTCCTATCAAAACTATATAGAGACTTACCAATAAAACCCAAAGCACTATTATCAAAATTTCCTTTCCTACCAAATACTGAATAAAAATGTTCTTTATCACTTGATTTGTTAAAGATGCTTTCGCTTCCGAGAATTATAATGTCTTGCAAGCTCAAGCAACTCGTCCTTTTGCATACACTCCAACCTGGTTAGTATCTGAAACACAGTTGTTGTGTTGTGAATGCTTTCAGGTTTCACAAAAGATTTTTGAAACATGAAAAATTACACTCTTTACCTGGGCCAATTTAAACTGCAGAGACAATTCTTAATATCTCTGAAAAGTGTTAAAGAAATTCAGATCCCGGAAGCAACCCCAATTTCTGTTACGACGTTAGGCATTAAAATATGTAACACAATGAAAAAAGTGAAACCCAGAATTAAAGTAAAATCAACAAGCAAGTTATTTCTCTGTAATTCAAACTGAAAATTCAAAAGACATTAACAGAATTGCGACTTATATCACAGATATTCATAAACGTCCCATACAAGTCCATTTATATAGAATGAATTCCAATAGGCTTGTCACGTTTGCTAGGCCCCAGCTATAACGTCATGTATAAGCTATAATCTACCTGTCTTGGGAATATTGATCTCTAAAAAGATGTTAGTGTTGAACTTTTACGCAAGGTTACCATGAATCGGCAAAGGCGACTGGTCGCGTGACTTAACAAAGGCTTGCCGTTATGTTAACGGTTAGTTCAAGGATTAAAAAGAAAGTCCACAGGGTGAACAGGGCGTGTTCTTATCAGTCCTCACGTTGACAGACTGCGAGAGGGACATTGTCCTCTAAGTTTGATGGGATCGGTCCACAGCGATATCCAATCAAAATTGAGATAGAGGGCATGATTACAATTCAGACCCGAATGATACCTTCCGAAATAGTAAAGAGTAATTTAGTATTCGCCTGGAAGGATTGGAGATCAATAGGGTTTACTCCGGGAAAGAAGCCACTAGTAATCTGCCGGCAGAATGCAGAGGTAGATTCTAAGGAAAGACAAAGCTTCGAAAAGGTCAGTAAGTAATTTGCTCGATTTTTGCAGAATATTAGGGCATCATAATTGTAATTATCTGTAGTATGTACACTAAATTACTTGGATAGTTTAGTATGTAGAATTACCTTTGTAGTGTTTCATTTACATGCGTAGTTGAGAAATGTTCTTGAGTCTTATGTAGAGAATTATTAGATGCAAGGCGGAATTGTGTAGATTGTTAGCTTGTGGTCAGAATTAAATTTGTAATTCGCCATTAGGTTACTTCGTAGTAAACCAGTGCATTTATTAATGCCTTATTTTAGAATTTACACATGCTTGAATTGTGAATTTTGAAACATGGTTGAAGTATGTAAGATTAGTTACTATGGACGTATGCTTATATCAGAGCATGGATATTTGAATATTTGCGTACTTTGTATGAGTTGTAAGGTAAAGAAATGTTTCTGATTATTGTGATATTGTTTAGTATAACGGGATTAGGAATATGTACCGATGTAACGGATTTTGTTGATGTATGTCTAAGAAGTAATTGATACCGTGCTGTATCACGACGTTTGTTTTACCATACAAGGACGTATGGATATCTCAGTCTGAACGAATGCACGACCGAAGAAATTTAATAGCCATTATCTGACGATAGGCTGCGGGTAGTGTGAGATGAGATGAGAGGGCTAAGGAAAAGGACTGTACCGTCCTTGTCTTTTCACAGGAAGATTTAGGGGACAGAGAACTTCGGGTTCCATTGGGTCCCAAGTCTTCAAGAGTTGGAGACGGAATTGAGACTGTGGCCGAGACAGTCGAAATCGACAGGAGTGTAGTCGTGGGGGAGAAAGTGGAGGAGGAGGAGTCTAGAGAAAGTCGATGAGGAGGAGGAGAAGGAATTTGGTGAGAGGTCGGGGAGGAAGAGGAGAAGGAATTAGGAGAAATAAGAGAGAGAAAGGATACAACAGATGAGAAGAAATACAAGGACAGGTGGAAATCAATCTCACACTGCTAATCAAGTGATGCAATAGGCTTATTAAATGGTCGAGCGGAATGAGTCTAATTGGAAATTTGAGTCATTTGATTATTGAATTGTTATTAAATTGTTATTCATTGAAGTTCAACCTTTTTCTGTTATATTTAACCATCTAACCGTCGGCATTGCTGATTGGGGGCTCGGAGCTTTACATCTTTCACTAAATTTTACTTCCAACAAAATAGAACCTTGGTGGGACTTCTATAATAGTTTAAATAAAGTATTTGGAGCTCCCCACACCAACCATATAGTTCGCAAAAAGTCTTAAATGTCGTAATGAATCACAATGATGTAATGTAGAATGTCTTAGAATGAGTTCACAATAATTCCAAATTAGTGAATATCCAAAGTCAATAATCACATCAGTAATTCCAATGAATAATTAGAATAAATAATTATTCTCGAATTATATATAAACACAACTGTAAATTCTGATCAAAATGGATTCCCAAAGACTGACCAAAAATTAGAATGAATTATTTATCAAATCACTTTTTATTCATATTTTCCCATGACCTATACCATATTAGAATGTGAAGATTTTCAAGATGAAACCTACTCTAACTGTAAGCAAGACCGAACTTTACACACACACACACACACACACACACACACACACACACACACAAATACATATATATATATATACAAGTAATCAATTTACCATAATGTTTATGTGTCTCACGATTCATTACTATTCTTTCCGAATATGAGAGATCTTTATTTTCATATTGTTTGTTGCTGAGAGAGAGAGAGAGAGAGAGAGAGAGAGAGAGAGAGAGAGAGAGAGAGAGAGAGAGAGAGAATCTAATTAATTAATTAATTAATTAGTTAGTTAATGATCGTAACACAAGAAATACATTAGTACATACACACATACACCAAAATGACTTCAGTTGCTAAGAATTGAGGTAAAAATGTCTTTGGTGATTAAAATTAAAATTACTTGTAATTAATTGAGTAAATAAATGAATCAAATTGCGAATACTCCGTCATTATATACAACGTTTCCTGTCTTTTATATATGTTTGGAACAAGTCAAATAAATTATTAATGTTCACTGTAAAGTCAGATGATCCGGATAACACATTATTTGTAGTCGCTGGTACATGGAGATGAATCAACTTTCTACCATGTTCAACATAGTATTTGCAAATAGATATGTAATGGTATGTATTTTCTGTATCATCACCACAATCACATATTGAACTATCTCTCAAATGATTAGCGTATAAATCATTATGTAAATCATTACAATTATTTCTAGTTCTAGTATGCAGAATTGATAATTTCTTGTTTCTTACAAAGGATTTGGAAGGCATTTGTGTCCTCTTTGTCTCTTACTCCTGATGACAGAATAGTTACTTTCACGTTTTAATGAATCTGGAAGTGAGTTCCAAACACGAATAGACGTGCGTGCGAATGAGTGTCTGCTTATTTCCAGTCTGGCATTAATGCGACATAAAGTTATTCCTATTTGTAAGGTTATACCTGTTCGTGTCATTAACCCAGTGGTGGTAATAGGTCAGCAAGATAAACACACCGTATACAATCTAACTAAAGTAACATAGTTTATGGAACTTTCTTCTATCTGCCAAGGTAGACCAACCACTTTCTTTATAATTATTATGACAGCAGACACTTCTAATAACTCCAGTTACATTACAGTTCTCCCAGCTAGTAGTTGTTTTTTTTTAAAATTTGATGGAGTTTTCAGCCGAACAACCATTCTATACAACATTCTATTAAGGCTCGGAAGAAGGCAATATATATCCTTTGTAACGTCTTTTGGCTACATTTATATTTAAGTATTTTTAGGGAAGTTATCTGTTTCTGAGGACAAGATAAATATGTTAACAATATGTTTGGTCGAGTCTTCCAGACTACTGAAAGTTACGTCTATATGTTTCTGGAGCTCAACAAAAGAGAATGTTCTTTCAGGGAAAACTGGTTCTAGATTACGCGAGAAAAAACATTGCTTCTGTTTTAGTTGGATTAAAATCAACTAACCCCGACCATGAGCAATCGTCAACCGTTTGTAAATCAGTGTTCTATTTCGTAGATATTATTAGATGAGTCTCGTTGCACTCAAGAGGTCATCGCGTATATCGTTATCAACACAATAAATAATAACGGACCTAAAACAGAGCCCTGTGGTACGCCAGCCGCAACATACTAGCTGTTTGATTCGCACTATTTGCAAAAAAACGTTTTGAATTCTGTTTGACAGGTAGTCAGAGAACCACTTAATATCAATGTCATTGTACTTTAATTTATGTATCAAACCTTTATGCCAAACCCGATCAAATGCTTTAGATACATCGAAAAAGACCACACATGTCATTGTTATTACCAAGCGCAATATTATACAATGTGGTACATATGTATGAGTTGCGATATT